>CANUEY010591219.1:0-18786 GCA_948099555.1 Croton setiger
ATATATATATATATATATATATTTTGAAAAATAGACTATTTTATTTTTTGATTTTATTTCTATTTTTTATCTCAATTAAGTACAAGGACCAAATCAGGAAAATACTTCTTCCGCTCCAAATGGGTGACACACATATAAACAACATTCATATAGAAAGATCAAAATGCCAAGAAACAGCATCATCAGCCAAATAATCTTGCGTGAAATGTATCACCTTGTGGTTCATGTTTCTCTACTCATATTTGGCTTAATTTCATAATATCCCAATTTTATGAGTTGTAACAAATCAGTGCCCTAATTTCAATTTGTAATACAATAGTACCACGACTTACAATTTCATAATATTGTAGTATCTCTAACCCATTTCACAATGATAGAAGGATTAAATTGAAATTTGACATTAAAAAAAATTCAATTTCTGTTTCTGGCAAGGAATAAAGCAAAGCAAACAAATATACTAAATTTGAGATCTCATTGTGAGAAATCCAAATATGGCTTTATGTTTTGTAGATGATGCACGGTTTGTTCGAGAAAATACAAAAAACTGATCGATTAAATTTGTCTCGATTGCCAAAAAAGACAACAAAACTAGCGAAGGTTTATATCAAAATATAGATCTTATGAAAGGATTCAAATATATGCTTACAATCATAGTTTGACTACCGAAATTAATTACAATAATTATTATATTTATTAATAAAAATATATAAAAAAAACCTCTTTTAACTTGCAAAAATAAAGATTACATAATATTGGCAATAATTAGACTTGAAATTTAATTTTCAAGAGTAAAAGAAATTATTTATTTATTTATTTGGTCATGAATTTACTTTGGGAAAGAAACTAATGAATAAATTGGATTAAATATTACTTTTGGTGTAATTAAAGATTTGGTTGAAATTTAAGGGAAGTAGGGGTGTGAAAGAACACCAAAGAAAAATAAAGGGGAACAAATAAAAGATAGAAGAAAACAGAGGATCATACGAAAAATTTGCGGTTTGGCAGCCTATAAAATGCCAAAACTGAGGTGGAAAAGAGGTGTTAGCAAAAAATTAGGTTTAGTGTATGGGCAGCCGCATTCTTGCCTGAAAGGAGGAGGAAGGCGGTCTACATGAGCTCGAGATTGGGGCTTCAGATACCTCCGATCCTTTCGAACTCGCTCGTCTAGCACTGTGCCTAATTCTTAAGTGCAAGTGCTCTTAGTATTCAATTCTTCGGAAATTAAATGTATATTTGTTGCGTGATTAGCAGAGTATTTGACAAATTTAATTATTTTTAATATCTTTTTACGAAATTCATTATGAGAACAGTTAGGAGGAATTTGTATGAAAGGTCTGAAATTATTGATGTATAATAGACAAATTATATTAATTAATATTCCGTTTAATGTATAATAGACAACTCTATTGAGCACTGCGCTATATATGGTCCAACCCTTAACCTTCCCTCCAAATTCCAAAGAGAAACCAACAAACTTTGTTTGAAAATTTCAAATTTTATATTACTTTCCCATTTCCACGTTACACAATTGTCAATCTATAACCTTCTTTCACAATAAAAAATGTTGTCGTTTTGATAGTATATAGTACAATTAACTCTAGTTTTTCCTATACCAAATAATAGTAATTATAATTTAGAATTAAGAGGTGGGACATAATTAATCTCCTTCAAAAAATTGAGTCTCGAAATCCAAAACATTACAAGACAAACAAATATAGGGAACAGAAAGCATAGAGTGTTCTTATATGTGGGTAGTATATATTTGCTGACTTCACTTTATACAACATTAAAAAGTCAAAGTACCAACAAAACAGATGACTTTCAGTTCAAGTAAAAAACAAAAATCAGTATCCTATGCATCACTCACACTTCTTTGCTACTCAAACAATCCATTTACAGTATAATAATGCATTTGCTTATCCAAAGGAAGTAACATAAGAGTGTCTTAATCTCTTGAAGAAACAGAGGTGAGATTAGATTAGTTGCAGAATAGTAGAATATAGAATTAAGAAGAGGAATGTGGTCAGATCAGATGTAAAATAAAATAAACAAAGGGACTGTTTGGGTTCACATTACCAAACAAACAAAAGTGTATTAAATAGACATTGGAGTTGATGCATGAAGAAGATGAAGGTTTCTTTGAAGTCAAACTTAATTGTATTTGGTGTAGAAAAAGAAATCATAGCAAAGTCTTAAATTTAAAATGACTTCTTCTTTAATTTTGTATGTATATTAAGATCTAATTTCATTTATTTGTCCCACGCTACTCCCTCTGGACTCTGCTGTTAGATTTATTGCCCATTTTGAAAATTTTAAATTTCACATTTATATCTACCCTTATTACTGCCTCATCTCATTCAATTCCTTTCTTCTTTTTCTCTCTCTCTGTATTTGACATTTTGACTTGCAGATTATTGCCTTTTTAGCAAAAGACAACCAAGTTAAGCTCTAGTTTCCATTTAAACCTCAGGTCACAAACCTCAAAAACTTAGCTTCTGGGTTTTCTGGATTGGTTCTTCAAGCAGCAGATGAGGTTCTTCACACTAAAGCTGCAATCTTGGTGAGTTTTTTTTCTCTATTTAACCATTTTCCTGGAAAAAATGAGGTGGGTTTTCCTCCAAATTAAACAGAACACAATTTTTTCTCCTTCCCAACAGCCTTATTTTATTGCACAGCCACCTCCACAGCCAAATCATGATTCTAATACTGGGTTCAACTTGAATAACAAAATTAGCCCGAGTGTATTGCTTATTATTATAATTCTTGCTATAATTTTCTTTGTTTCCGGGTTACTTCATCTTTTGGTTAGATTTCTTTTAAGGCCACCATATAGAGAGAATGATGATTTAGAAGATGTGACTGCTCTTCAAGGACAGTTGCAACAACTCTTTCATCTTCATGATTCTGGTGTTGACCAATCGTTCATAGACACTCTCCCTGTTTTTCACTATAAATCTATCATAGGGCTAAAAAATCCATTTGATTGTGCTGTTTGTCTCTGTGAATTTGAGGATGACGATAAGCTTAGGTTATTACCAAAATGCAGCCATGCCTTTCATATGGAGTGTATAGACACTTGGCTACTGTCTCACTCTACTTGCCCTCTTTGTAGAGGGAGTTTGCTTCCTGATTTCTCTTCAAGCAATAGTTGCTCTCCTATTGTTCTTGTTCTTGAATCTGGTAGTGAAAGTTCAAGAGAGATTGGAATTGATAGGGAAAACAATATTTCTGTTCTAAATTCTAGTTCTCATCTGAGTTTTACTGGAGAGAATGAATTGGGAGCTTCTAGCAAGGAAATTTTATACAAATCTGGGGAAATTTTGGTAAAGGAGGAGCCTTTACCTAAATTGGTAGATTCAGGGGAGAAAGTTGTTGCTGTTAAATTAGGGAAATTTAGAAATGTTGATATTGGTGAAGGGAGTAGCATTTCTGCAGGCAACAGTAATGTGGATGAAAGGAGGTGTTTTTCAATGGGTTCATTTGAGTATGTAATGGATGAGAATTCTGTACTGAAAGTTGCAATTAGAACTCCAGCCAAGAAGCAATCAACTAAGAAATCTTCTTTGCCCTTAACACCAGGGCATAGGGTTGCAATGTCTGAATGCGATTGCGAATCCAGAAGAGAATTCCATGGCTTTGAAGGCATTCGAACTGTGGAAAGTCAAAGGAAAGAAAATGAGAATTCCATTGTTGCTAGGAATGGAAATTCCAAAAAAGAAAGCTTTTCAATATCAAAGATTTGGCTCAGGGGGGAAAAAGAGAAGAAGAAATCAAATGGGGATTCATCAAGGAGGGCTTTTTCGTTTCGATTTCCAGTTAATACTAACAAAAATGTTGCTTCTGATGACGATTTGAAGGCGAAAAAAGGGAATTCAGATGATGCAAGAAGGGCTAGTTCAGAGTTAGGAAGTTTTAGATGGGAATTTGATGAGGAAAATCAGAATTTTAGTGAAAAAACACCTTCATTTGCTAGAAGGACTTTGCAATGGCTTGTTGGCAGACAAAACAAGGTTGTTCATTCATCTTTTACTCCTAATGTCTAGCTTTAATTTTCTTTTACTTTCTTGGATTCTATTTTTTTTTTCTGGGAAAATTGTATTCTATTCAATTACTATGTGGAAGACAGAATCGGAATATATCTCTAGCTTAGAAGGGAAACAAAAAACAAAGAAAAGAAAGCATACAATTGAAGCATTTGCATTTCATAATGCTTGTTGTTTTCATATGATGGTGTTCTTTTTTTGTCTTTTCAAGGTCAACCTATTTTTACCTTGCATTCCATTGCATGGTTATCCATGATTGCTAATTACTTCCTTAATTTGATTATTAGCTCCTCCAACTACCAACTCCCTCCTAAGATTATGCAGTAATAATACATCATTTTCATGTTAATTGTTAGTTATATATATAATTAGTATCGGTTGGTAGCTATCAATTCATTAAATGGTGTATCAATCACAATAAATGAGGCAGAATTGGAGAGGTTGAAAGGTGTTATGGGGACTACATATTAATATTAATGGCTGATGTTTAATAATATCAGGAGAACCGTTGGAACCCATTTTCACACCTAACAAATACCTTAAGATAAGCTCTTTGATTTTGATTTTACTGGTAATAGTTGAGTTATTCCTTCAGTATAATATTTAAATTAATCAAATTTACTATATAATTATCCTTAAAAGTTATAATTAGTGTAGAAAAATTAGTGGTTGCTTTGACTTTTTGTCTGATTTTGATATTACTTTTCAACTACTTACCATTGAATTAATACTATATTTTAAATTAAGCAGCAGTAAGTATTAATTAATAAAGGATATATATAAAGCATTAAAATGCTAGTAATATGTTTTTATCAATTGAAATTAAATATGGATTGATAAAAGTAATATAAAAATATTTTACTCCATTCATTCCATCAAATGATTCATTCTGCCATATAATAAGAACTACAAACTCAATCAATTTACAACACGCGCGCGCACACACACACATATAATAAGAACTACAAACTCAATCAATTTACAACACACACACGCGTGCGCGCGCGCGCACACACACACACGCACACGCACACACACGCACACCAATCAATTTACAACACACACACACACGCACACACACGCACACACACACACACACGCACACACACGCACACGCACACACACGCACACGCACACACACGCACACACACACACGCGCACACACACACGCGCGCGCGCGCGCACACACACACACACACAGACACACACAGACACACACACACACACACACACACACACACACACAGACAGACACACACACACACACACACACAGACACACACGCACACGCGCACGCACACACACACACGCGCGCACGCGCACGCGCACGCGCACGCGCACGCGCACGCGCACGCACACGCACACACACACACACATATATAAATAAACAAGTACTTGGAACAAGTACCAAACCGGTTTCTTCTTTTTTAGGAATCGATATCGGGTACCGTTAGTACTTGGAACAAGTACCAAACCGTCCCAATTTTCTATTCAATTCCGATTCCAATGATACTGATTATTCAGCTACGATTATGTGTGAAAAACCGAATTTAACATAATTAATTCATTTTAAAAATCTTTAAAATCAACATATAATGTATTATTCATGATGACATGCAAGTTACTTTCAAAATAGAATTTTTTTTTAAGAATGAATAAAAAAAATAAAAATTTATTTATTCTTTCATTTTCAACCAAACTACATATAAAAAATGTTTAAAAATAATCTAAAAAATTACACATAATTATATAATCTTCATAATGTCCACCTAAAATCAATGATATAATCTAAAACTTACACACCAAACTACATTGTTAGTATTTATTTTTATTTGGATTCAGTCCTTTTTCCATGTTCTTGTTCCGGTCTCGATTTTGAAATTGAATTAAAAATAATTATAAGTTTGGAATTTCACCATTGTTAAACCGATGCTAAAAAAAGATAAATTGAATTAAAAATTTTGTAAGTAATTATACAGAATAAAAATAAAAATGTGATTTTTTTTTTTGGATATAAACCAAATTATCTACTTTTTTGGAAACTCTTTTATGAAAATGTCATATTTCTATCAATCAGGTATAAAATAATTAATAACTATTATGTATGTATAAAATGATTATAATTTCTTTTTGTGTATTGAAAATTTTTTTAGATATTTTTGAATTAAGAATTTTTTTTTTCTTCTAAAAATTGTGCATTGAAATACCAATTTACCATATATTCAGCCGCATATTTATTTTACTACTAAAAATAAATATGAGCAAAATAATGTCTAAAAACACTATTTAGAGAAAAAAAGGTATTTGAATAAGATATTAAACTAAAAAGGAAAAAAAAATAGACCCACTCTGAACAGAAGAAAGACGCGTGCGTGAAGACCACTCTCGAAAAATGGCTGTTATCAGAATGTTTATAACCGGCATACCTTTAGTATATGGTGTTTCAAAATCAACTAAAATTTACTTAGCAAGTTTACAATGAGGTTTTTTCTTTTTTTTTTTTCTAAAAAAAAGTTTACAATGTGTTTCTAACACATTTCTTAAATTACATTCTCAACAAGTATATGGTATATGACAAGTTTACAACAAATTTTAATCTAACATCATCTTCACCAAACAATTGTAAAAACGCAGTAGCAGATACTGAAATTTTTTTCCGACGGAATCCTTCACATTTCTGATCTCCAGTCAATTTCATCAACTACAACACATATCTTCATCACTTTATCGTTATCAAACAACAATGGCTTTGAAACGATTAATTAAAAACTAAAACAGAATGAGAATAATATTCAAATATGAAGAATTTCCAATTAGTTGCCGTTCAGATTCCGATGATCTGAAGCAATCTCGTTTCGTCTCGACAACCAAAGGAATCACTATGGCTATCGGTTTGAAGCCCAACCAATTCCGGTTATGAATAAATGAAGCAAAGATTCTCGACTGAAACAGAGGTTCTCCTATTCAACATCTAACACCAAAGGAAAGTGGAAAAAACCACAAATCGCAACTTCTCACCACTTAACCATCAGCAATAAAATCGCAACTTTTCATCACCTGACTATCAACGACGCAGCCCGAAATCGTATAGCCAAAATGAATGCCCCAAATCGTAAAGCGAGAAATTCAAGTAGAAAAAAAATGTATTAGTTTCTTGATCATTGAAGAAGAAGAATAATCGAAGCATGCCAGAAGTGCAGAAGAAGGACGGATTCACGCCAGAAAAAGGGGTGAAATCAGGTTCAACACGGCAGATTATGTCTGCCGCAGATTGGCAAAAAACACAGAATAAAATGGAAGCAGATCGAAATGAATGGAAAAGAAGGATAAAACTCAAATAGGAAAGAAGAGCAAGAGGCGCTTTAAGAAATATTTTGAAGAATGACAAAAATGACCACAGCCCTAATCCTAACAAAATAGTAAAAAGCACTTTTTAAGTAAATTGCAAACAAAACTGTTAGTGTGACGATTTAAAAATCCATGCCCCTGAAAGAAAAGAGATATATATAGATATGAGACTCTTTTTTGTTTAATGTATTCAATTAAATAAAGAAATTCGGTCTTTCTAAAAATTAAATGCAAAAACGGGAATTTTATATGTTCTCGTTACGTAATTATTCATGCGCATAGTTTAGGTTTCTAATCATTTTTTAAATAGATTTCCAATCGTTTCCTATTCCTTCTCTTACAATAGAAGAAATAACTTCATACGCAAATCGGCTGCGGAAACACAGAACCTAAGCAACTGGAAAATCAAGCGCCGCCGACTGGTAACAATGGCTTCCGTCTTGCTTCTATCAACCTTCCGTCATCATTCCACCGTGCTTCTCCTTGTCTGATGATGGCACCTCGAACAAAACCAAAAAGAAATCAAAAAGCTGTTGGAGTTCGTCCTTGTAGATCATCTTCCATCGTGTCTTCTGCGGAGCTTCCATCGACCTTTCGTCGTGCTTTCCCTCGTTCGACGGCGGTGCATCGAACGAAACCCAAAAAAGAAAAAAAATGAAAAGCAGTTGGAAATCTTCGGGAAATAATGATGTTTTTGTTGTTTTTGATTTCTGCAGAACATGAAGAATCAGATGAGTTTCAGAAATGATGTTCATGAGAAGTTGATGGTTTGATGGTGTGTTGAAGCTAGTTTGGACGGAAAATGGTTGGAAGTCGACTGAAAATTATTAAGCCATTCGACGGTGAAAAGAAGTCGGAAATCCATCAGAAACTGTTCGATTGCAGAAACCGCCATGAATATTAACGGAAACTTCTTTTATTCTCAGTCGAAACCATTAGAAACCATCTATATTTTGTTTTATTTTTTTATTTGTTTTTGTTGATGATGATGATGTTAAGATATGGCGATGATAATGATGATAAGTGGAAACCCGTCGAAAATCCATCAGAAAACAGTCGGGATCAACGAAAGTTGCTCACCGGATAGTTGATGTAGCCAGAAATTTACCGGGAAATCCAAGGCTGTCGACAACTTGTTTGTTCTTATGTTTCCATGTTTCCACGCGTGCGTGCATTTATCTTTGAGAGTGGATTTGTTTGTTTGTTTTTTTTTTATTTCACACTTTTGGGTTAATATTTTATTCATCTACCTTTTTTTTTCTCTGAATAAATTGTTTTTACATTATTTAACTGTTAATGGCCTTTTTAGGTATTATATTTGATTTCGAGCTCGAATTTATAACAACCCCAAAAGAAAAAGCCCAATGTACCAGACTCATAGAAGTACATTGAGCGGGCGGTTGGGAGCCCGATTTATAAAGCCCAACTAACTTTCTTAGCATAGGAGCCTGTTCCAATTCGGATGGAAAACAAATCCAATTTTTTCTAGGCAAAAATAACATAAATAACCAATTTATTTAATAAAAAAATTAAAATATATAAATTTTTATTTTATCTCCCAAAAAAGGTCACTTTTAATAAATCTTACCCGCAAATCGCAACCCACTCTCCCTATAATACAGTTCCATAATAACATAATATGTTGGGATTAGATGAGAGATTAGTGCGTTTTTGCAAATGAATTTATTATTGCTTTTTATGTTAATTGAAGTCAATTTTTTAGATTTTTTTTTAATTTTCCTTCTATAAAATAAATTAAGATGGCGACTCTTTCAATTTTTTTTGTATGTTCCGTATTTTTTCAATTTCAATTTTGGACTTATTTTCATATGTATTTGAGTGAAAAATTACACTTTTAGTTCCTAATAGAAGAGGAAGACCATGTAAAATTTCATTTTGATTCTTTGTCGATGTGTGCAATATACACTCCCAAAGCCGGCCAATCGAAATGTCGAATATGTCAGAAAATGAAACAAGATGGGTAACTTGCAAAGATTTAGGTGACATTAAAAAAAATCATGCAAATGTATTTCACCTTTTTCAATATATAAGAAATGTAAATCATGGATTTTTTTGTTAGAAATAAAAAGAAAGAAACTCTTTTACAACTTTAACAAGATCCACTATTACATAGAAGATCATGCATGAATCTGTTACAAATTCCTTAGTTTTGTATTTCACATGATATATAAAAGCAGACAAAGAATAGATTTAAATTTGGCTATACTCAACTTTATTATTTGCAAATTTGCCATGTCTAATCACTTAGAGAAGAAGTATATATATATAAATACATGATTTGTCATTCGTGATACTGTATAATAAGCAGAGAGTGACCAAATTCCTTGAATCTCCAGAGCTGTTGGCCCATAAAGAACATCTTTTAGGTTGTGTATGGAATTTGCAGGAAGATGATATATATATATAGAGCTACTGCACAAAAACACCCTGTTGGTGGGTGTGGGATAATATCAATGCCCACTTGCTTACACACCATGCTTACACCGACCACTCTATACTTTGTGGTCCTTCCATTATTGCTCTCTTCTCCTCTCCATTGTTACTTGCTACCAAACATTTTTCTACTATTTTTTGACTTATTTCTCCAGGAGACAAAATATAATAACTCAGTTATTTCGTCAATAAAAAAATAGAATGCATATCCTCGACAATTTTTATTTTTTTTATGCACTTGTAAATGATAATTAATTGGTAGTATTCATTGATCCAATACAACTGTTTGCCTCACATATCCAATAGGATCCGTAATCTAAGATTCCGTTTGATTTAGCTATTTGTATGAGCCGATGACTAATAGTCATTTGCTTGATAATTTAATAAGTTGGTAGCCGTATTTAGTAAAAAATTTAATAGCGGTATTTGTTAGAAACAAAAGAGAGGAAGTTATATTATCATCTATTTAACATACATAGAATAAAATTTTAATTTGTAGTCACGGATCTACCGTATTTGGTTGGGGAAAAGGCAAGATTTTTCTTCTGCTACGAAAAAAAAAACAATAATAAAAGAAAACACAACAAGACAATGGAACTCGATAACCTTCGCTCCATGCCTTCCCCATATTGCTTTATAATCTTGTCCCAACTAAGGCACCCTCTTCTCCTCTTCTATATATACCTCCTTTATTGTCTTCAATATCCATATATACCTTGACTCATATACGTACTAAGAAGAATGAATAGAGGAAAGTTGAAGGCCAAGAAGAGCAGCCGTCTCGTAGCAAGAAAAAAAGTGAAGCTGGTTTCATTTTCGGTGAGAAGAAATATTTGTACTCTAAGAAGAATGATTCCAGGTTGTGAGCAAGTTGATGAACAAACTTTGTTTAAGAAATCTATTGACCATATTTTTAGTCTTAAACTCAAAATTGGAATTCTTACCACTCTCTTGAAGTTTTATGAGTAATTAGTGTTATATTTGCATGGCATCCTCTCTAATATAATACCAAATTGTACAATACTACTACTACATAACATGAACTAATCATCATGTTTAGGATTTCTCTATCTTAATTACGTTATTATCATATGTTTTTCTTTATCATATGTCTGTTATTATTGTAACTTATTGAAAAATATGCTTACTAATGTGCCTCAATGTTACAAATTTGTGCTCAATTTTATTGCATTTCTATTTTTTTTTTTTTCACATTGCACTCGTTGGTTTATGGGCGTTTCGAAGGAAGGGTGGACAATTGATCGACTAGGGGATTTAATATTTTTCAATACTCAAATGGAATCAAACTTCTAACTGTGATTAAAAAAGAAAGAGTCACTATCGCTCTATCACACGCTACTATTTAATATCGTTAAACAGAAAAATGAAAATCTTTCTCAAACGATTTATTTGCATGTATTCAACGAAAAAATTAAGATGTTAAACAAACAATAATTACACAAATAAAGTAGAAAACATTAAGGGTTGATGGGTATGATTATGAGTAGATTCAATTTTGGAATAATTGAAAGTCATATTTAGCAACAGAGGTGGAAAGCATAAGCATATGATTAATAGTAGAAGCCCATATCTTGTAACGATGATAATCATCACCCATGTCTAATTTGATGATCCCTTCATCAGTCCTCAACACTATAAGATAACATGTACTCTCTATCTCTTCATCTTCTTCTGAATCTTTATACAACTCAGCATGCAGATCTAGCACTACACCTGTCGTTTTTATTCCATTAATAATTATTATTATTTTTTCTTATATTTGGGATATAATTAAAATACAAAATTAAATAAAACTGTAAACAATAAAAAAACATACATTCTTTCTTGCTTTTCAACAAATTGAGCTTTTTTCTTCTCAGAATAACCTGCAAAATATATATATGTAGAGATACTTTAATTATTTCAATTTTTATCAACATAACATTTTATTTTTAGGACAATTTAACCATTTTTTAAAACTTTAGTTAATAAAATGTTAACAAATTTAATTTTTAAGAAAATGTAATTTTCTGTTTAATATTTACCACCAAATTTATAGAAAGTACACGTATTCTCTGTTTATTATATTTACATTTTATTTTAATATAAATATGCATATTTATATAAAAAAAGTGATATTTACAATAACTAAAAAGTGAAATTATTTTTTTTTAAAAATTGACATTTATTTAATATATTTCTAAAAAATAACATTTAATTAATATTTTAAAAATATAATATTTATTTAAAAAAATTCAAAATATAATATAGAATATTTGTCCAACTCTGGTTATAATCAAACCTTGGCTTGGTTGTTGACGAATATAGACACTGATCTTACTCTAAAATTTCCTGATTAGAAAAAAAAAAAAAAAGAACAGAATAAATTAATTACTATATACTAACAATTAAATAGAGTTGAAGAGATTAAAGAAAAGTAGATTTTTTTTTAAAAAAAAAATTATACCATCTGGTGTTTCAACATGGAGCTCAGTGCCATTGGCAAGTATTGATCTATATTTCTGAAAGTCATAATGATTATCATTGGTGTTCTTCAGGCTGTTCTCCTCAATGGGTAGCACTGGTTCACTTCCATTTAATATATTTTTGTATCCTGTTCTTGCTTTCAGAGTGGCTTCCCCTTTTAATGCTATATATATTAACCACCACAAGTCATATACAATTATCCAATTAAAAAAAATTCTGCTAAAATAATATATTCTATATTAAATTTATATCACAACCAGAAAAGAAAAGAAAAAGGTGAGAAGAATATTTACAGGTAGCAGCAGCAGCAGTGAGAGTGAGGATGTCAGTGGTAGCGGTGGCAGACATGGCAGAGGCAATGGCAGAGCTGAGATGTTCCCTCTTAGCACCCATCGCTTCAGCTACTTTGGCACATTGTGCCGCCACCAAAGCTGCAGCAGAAGCCACTGCTTCCTCCTTTGTGGTGGTGGGTTTTTCAGCAGCAATGGCAGCCAGTGCTGCAGCTACTCCTGCAACTGATATAGCAGCATGGACTTGTGCTTTTTGTAGCCTATCTTCTTCTTTTCTCTTTTGTTTTATCTCTTTCAACCATTTCTTGATTGATATTGTCTTCAATGGTGCTATTTTCCATGGCAACTGCATCATTAATTCTATTCAATTTTTCTATGTCATTCAACACAAAAACAATTGTGTAAACAATTTTTTTTAATTTCTTAATATTGTCTTTTTGTGCAACAAATTTTAATATTTTCGTATGGAGCCGAGTTCAAACTTTGTTATTCAGACTATATAAAGTTTTAAACTCAGAAATGGAGCTTGGCATAATATTTTTGAATGTGGGTGGACAAATTCAGAACTCAACACGAACTTATGCTGTATTTTACGCACTTACTAGTAACAGTCTTGACTATTATGCGTGCTATGCCATGGACTATGTGTGCAAATGCTTAGATTAAATGCGGATTTCGTACTGTCCATTTAAATTGAATCAACAAATTCAGAATGATATGCACAAGGGAAGTTGACATACCAATTTCTTCCTGAAATAGCTGTTGTAATTTAACTCAGGATGCATTGCTTGTTGCATCCATATCCATGACTGCAAGTAGAAAGGGAAAAAATTAATGATCACTAACAAAATTTCATTTTCGAATATTTTTAAAAATATATCATAAGTTTTTTAAAATTGCCTATGTCAATTTCTAAAAAAAATAAAATGGCTGTACAAACTTTAAAAGTGTAGTAAATATTAATTTTATACTTCTCATTTATTTTTTTAAATGAAATAAATAAAATAAAATAAAATTGCAGCAGCCAGAGGTCTAATCGTAGTCTTGCGATCAGCCATCAACATTTTAGCCATAGTACATTAGAATAGTCATATATATAATTTCATGTAATAACATAATTTAGTAGAGCTCAGTACTAAGTGGAATGCATAACAAATTTAGATTTATATTTAGCTCATATATATGCAGTCAGTCTATTAGAAATCAAATAAAATTGGGTGCTATTTAGTATATATATTTAATTTTTAATATATATAAAATTTTTTAAAACTAAGTGTACAAATTATTGGAGGGTCGAACTCCCTGGCTTTTCAGATGATGTATGCAAGTGGACCGGCCATTTTGGAGTTAGTTTTTCTTCAATAGAAAATAAAGTTTTCTACTGTTATTTCTGCAAATCAATCCACAAGTATATCATGCTTAAAGAAAAGAAAAGAAAGGGTCTAACAATGCCCCATACAGATGTTCCTCCTCCAAAATTATACCTTGACATCATTGGATTTCCATGGTGGTAGAGACTTGAAGTCTGCATCTTCCATTTTCACACTCTTCTCCATCTTCTGCAAAAGAAATACAAAAGCAAGAATTAAATTGATTGAAATTGGTAAATGCAATACAAATTAAATGACTCACCACAAAAGAAGGTTGCATCAAATCACAATCAAGTTTCTTAATTGGGTTGTCTAAAAGAACAATAGATGATGATTGGTCGGGTGATATGTTTGGTTGAAGAGTTTGAACTGCAAACTTGCACCATGTGCTTGACAGAAAGTCCATTGTTTCACAAGCATTTGAATCCATATGTTTCCAATTTTGGATTAAATTTGTATCAATTTAGTGAAGATGGGAAGCTTCTGAAGTTGAGATATAAATAAACTCTTCACCATTTATAATTAAAGAGACATGCCTGAATCACTATCATTTCATGTGGGTTCTAATTTAATACTTTTGGTCCATACATATAATTAATATAACACCTATGATAATAAATTCAATATATTTTCATATATCATATTCTTATTAAAATATATTTTACATATGTTTGTTCGAAAATCAAATATATTTTAAATGTTCTTTTTTATTTTAAATGTCTCTTCAAGTTTCAATTATATATATATATATATATATATATATATATATATATATATATATATATATATATTTCATTTTTATTAGTTATTATTAATTTATGTAAAAAAGGTATTTCAATATGTTAAATTATATTTTTATTGTAAATATTTTTTAATAAGAGTATCTTAGTGAATTGGGGTATAACTAAATTTGATATAAATTTAATATACTAATACATGTGCTTATAGCATCATTACCATTAGTGTCATTGATTCATAAAATTTAAAAGGAAAAATTATTAAAATGTCACTTTTTAATTGTTATATTCTTTTCTCCCTAATTTTTAATTTTTTTTAAATCATCTATTTTGTTTGACTTTTATATTAATATATTTTCTTGTCATTTTATTAATTTTTTCATCTAAAAAGTATATTATTCAAATTTCTAAAATTTTCTTTATATAAATTAAATAAAAATAAAAAAAATAAAAAAAATCCAGCCACCTACAATTAGGATTCTCCTTTAATATCCTTGCCACCGCCACCCAACTTTCACCTAGTCGCCGTGGGTTATCACCTACTCGCCGTGGGTTATCGCCAACAACCAAATTTAATGTAAAACTTAAACTCCCTCTCTCAATGCAAAAATTTAAGGACAAAAGAGTATAATATGTCAAATTACTAGAACATTTTAATAATTTTTTGAATTTGAAAAATTCTCCAATTGTGCTAATAATAAATGCTTAAAGGCTTTTTTTAGAAGTGCTATTAGGTAGAGCTTGTTTGTTCCTGTCCTCATAAGCACACCCTAGAAAAACAAGACCAAGAAAGTTGCTAAAAAAGGTTTTGACAGGTGAGATATCACAGTTGGAAAGGGCATAGAATAATTAGAAAATTAACTGAAAATATCAAACATATTAAGGATTGAGAAACAAAAAGGGCCTACTAACTATTTCAAGAGTTTATAGATAAGCAGATATTGATTGGATTTAGAGGGAACACATGCTAACCATTTTAGAAGCATGGATACTTGTAGGATAAAATGATATTTTTTAAAGCTTTTTTTGCTTTAAATGAAAACCATAAGTTTAAGCTAAGTATTAATAAGTTTTATATCAAGAATATTATAATTTAAAACACTAAAGTTGTTGTCTAGGGTCACCACAATATTATTAGCCAAAACTGGCCTGAATTGTTAGGCATTATAACCAAGCATGCAACTAGGCCCAACAATCCCAAAAAGAGTCTAGACATAAATGATTGATTCTCTATATCCATGATCATAAAGGCTGATCAACACATGTATCATTGAAGCTAAACATTCTTTTTTCTATTCATTTTTTACCTAACTACAGGTAGGGAGTTGGGGAGTGAAGGATAAGGCTGTACATGATACCTACTGGAATCGATCCAGAATCGGAAATCATACCGAAATCGTTATTGGAACAAAAAATGAATTGATATTTTTGAAACCGTACCGAAACCAGAATTGAAATTTATTTTTTTCGACTCCGGTTCCTCTGCTGGAACCTGAACGGAATTGGAACCAGTCCGGAACTCTACTTGGAACCGAATTCAAAATAATAAATTAAACCTAAAAATACGTAGTTTTAAACAATATCCTAACTTAAAACATGTCCAGATAGACCTTTCTCTCTCCATTTCTTTCTCTCATACAAAACTTGAACTCTCTCTCAATCTCGATAAACTCTTAAAGTCGTAATCGTCAGACTCATCACTCTTTTCAAATTTCAATGTCAATAAAAAAACTAATGAGTTTAGAGGTTAAAAGTCCACTCATTCACTCCAAATATTTGTTCAAAAACCATAATTTGAATGCAAATAACTTGTAATTTAAGTGCATTTCCATAATTGTAAGTTGTGGGAAAAAGATATTACTAGGTTTTAGGCTTTTGCATTAAACAAGTGTAAAGTTGGCTGAAAAGCATTTTTAGGGACACCTCATTATTCTATGCATTGATGGTAAAACTTTTGCAGATTCCATCAAAGTTGTGCTCATTAGGCTCATGTGACAAGTGAATAATTTAATTCTAATTGCTTAATTATAATTGTTAAATAATTAAACTAACACTAAGATAATGCGCAATTCTTTTTCTGAATTTACTTGGAAGCTTCCCAAATATTTCTAAGCCCAAGAATATTATAACAATATCAACGGCATTAATTTTGAGATGATTGGTTAATTATCTTTAAATAATTTCAAACTAAAAATCATAATTTATACATGGGCTAATAAGTTCTAACTATAATCTAGCTCATGAATTGGTAGCTAAATTTAAGAGTTAAAACATAAAATTTTGGAAAATTATAGGTTTAATTAAATAGCCTTTTTATATTTTCATAAGTTTTATATCATTTTTTATTATTGTTCATTTATTTTATTGTTATTATTTAATAGAAGGACATTAATTTTGAGATAATTGGTTAATTATCTTTAAATAATTTCAAACTAAAAATGATAATTTATACATGGACTAATAAGTTCTAACTATAATCTAGCTCGTAGCTAAATTTAACTATTAAAATATAAAATTTTGGAAATTATAGTAGATGTCATAAAAACAAAGTTTGGTTGAGGTAAATAGCATTTTATACTTTCATAAGTTTTATACCATTTTTTATTATTCATTTATTTTATTATCCTTATTTAATACATTAAGGTTTTTATTTTTCTAAATTAATTATTGGAAATAAATTAATTTTTTTTATTTCCTAAATTAATTGCCGAAAATAATTTCTTTTATTTGTTTAAATTCCTCATGCCTCAGTTGATCGCTGACCGAAGCCCGCCAATCTCTGCAGCCACTAGTAGAAAAACATCTATTTGCGTCGCACTTTTAAACCTCATTTGCGTCGCTTTCATTGTGACGCACCTGTTCGGGACACAAATGAGACTAGAATTATTTGCGTAGGCTGTAGAAATGACGCAAACTGAAGGACATTTGCATTGGCTACTAGTAAAGAGTGACGCAAATACAAACTCATTTGCGTTGGCTGCAAGTTAAAGCGTGACCCAAATATAGTATCATTTGCATTGGCTGTAAGCTTATGCTCAAAGAAAATGAGTTTGTATTTGCATTGATCTTTAACAAAGAGTTGATGTAAGTAATAGAAAAAATGAAGATGCAGAAACACAACAAATTGCACAAACACAGGAAAACAAAAACAAAAATACACACTAAAGAAACACAGCAAAATGCAGCAAAACTAAATTGTGCTATATTTTCAATTGAAACAATAAAGGTGTGCTACATTGTACAAATGATCTTGAATTCCTCCATAATTTATCAATTTCTCCAATCCTTACATTTAGGTTCTATCTAAGTTTAATTTTACATCTATATTTCAATATTGCATATATCTCGAACCTCATTTATCTTCTTTTCGAAATATGGATTTGTTCTTGAGAAATCTTATAGCATATAAAACAAGAAAAATGTAAATAGTAATTAAAACGTCGTACATTTATAAATTAAACAAGAAAGTTTCATTTGAAGTTGAAAATTGCAAATATGTACCATGAGTAGATTTTCACTACATTGGTGGCTTTGAATTATTTCTAGCATATATCGCATCGCATAATAATAATTGCATTTAGTTGACCCCAGTTGTTGAGCACACTATATGATTTTTTTAAGTAGGAGAAAATCCATTCATTTTCTATTAAAAAAAGTCATATAAAACTTTAACCTTGCGTAAAAAGATGAGTTATACTTGTCATTGTTTCCCTGTTAACTTATAGCCACTATAACGTCCACTCAATATCTTATAATTGTGAAAAGCACTACTTATTATTGGAAACAATAAAAAAACATGCTCAAAATTATATTATTGGAAACAACTAAATGCTAGCTAGTCAGATTCATAACAAGGTTATTTACTTAGTTTTCCATAGGTAGCTTGATTGTTAAACTTTACTTTTTCACCAAGGGGTCAAACATGTAAACCTCTCGCTTAGTCGGACAAAACACTAAAAGAATCCAATGACCACTATAATAAACATATGGTTAAATCAGGCTACACTTGTCCTGATATATATATATATATATATATATATATATATATATATATATA
>CANUEY010591669.1:0-15678 GCA_948099555.1 Croton setiger
CTAAACCCTAAACCCTAAACCCAACCCAACCCTAAACCCAACCCTAAACCCTAAACCCTGAACCCTGAACCCTAAACCCTAAACCCTAAACCCTAAACCCTAAACCCTAAACCCTAAACCCAACCCTAAACCCAACCCTAAACCCTGAACCCTAAACCCTGAACCCTAAACCCTAAACCCTAAACCCTGAACCCTAAACCCTAAACCCTGAACCCTAAACCCTGAACCCTAAACCCTAAACCCTAAACCTAAACCCAACCCTAAACCCTAAACCCTGAACCCTAAAACCCAACCCTAAACCCTAAAACCCTGAATCCTGAACCCTAAAACCCTGAACCCTAAACCCTGAACCCAACCCTAAACCCTAAACTCTGAACCCTAAACCCAACCCTAAACCCTAAATGCTGAACCCTAAACCCAACCCTAAACCCTAAACCCAAGCCTGAACCCAAGCCTAAACCCTAAATTTCTTCTTTTTTCTTTAAACCCTTCTTTTTAATGTAACTGTCCCCTTTTTTATAATAATATTTTCCTCTTCTTTCTAATTAATTTTTTTCTACTTTAAACTTGAAAATAAATAAAATAAAGATAAAAATTAATAAAATTAAAGTTAAATTTTTTCTTTTGGATATTATAAATTTAAAACTTATAAAAACATGTATTTTTTTAATTAAAGAAGAAAAATTTTAGAATTAAAACATTTAAATATTTTTTAGAACGAAGAAAAATCGAATTAATTCGAAATTAAACCTCAACAAATATATTATTTTATGAGTAAAAAATGTCATTCATCGTTTATAAGGTCAAAAAAATTAAAAATAATTGCCAAAAATGTTATATTCAACCACAAAACACACCTCAGTTTATAATTAGTTTTCAAATATGAAAATAGTACAAAATTTCTATTAAATTCTAAACCCTACAGCCAGTACATATATTAGTATATTATCTCAAAGAGAAATACTCCAAAAGAAAATTGGAAATGAAGTCCCAAACATTATTCCTTCTTCAACAAAGTGATACCAATCTACAATCAAAGCTATTCCGAAATGAAATAATAATGGCCACAATTCTCTCTAAAGAATTTGAAGCATAAATGAAGTTTTTTTAACACTTGTTTTCTTTCTAGCAGTGGTTTGTTCGTCCTTAACTCATCTCTTCACAATTTGACAAAACGTATTAAAACCGTAAGTACTGCTCGTAGGAGAGAAGAAATAATACCCACCAGTGGCAGTTGCTGGAATAATAATACCCACCATGTAATAATATAATTGAAAAAAAGATAAAAAAATACATCTACTCAAGCTATGTCATATAGTATGCACAGCATTTTCAGAATTAAACGAAGCATCTAACCTCACTTTGCAAATGATGAAAGTACCAACATTTTGAGAATTGAAATTAGGATCTGAACTCACTTTCTCACAACGGTTTCGATGTTCTGCAACCCATTGACATTGTGGAAAGGAAATAATAGTGAATCAAAGCACCATTAATTTAATTGTGGCACAGTTGGGATGAGTACTATAATCTTGCTGGATAAAAACAGTTGTGCTGAGAACAGCACAATTGTGGTGGTTCGGAAATATTTGGCACCTAAACAAACCAGATATAGCAGTAGAAACTTAACGATATCAGATGTTATTTTACCTGAAATAGGCAGCAGAATATATCACAATCCTGTACATTATTGCAGGACCTTGGTTTTTCTTCTACTAAGACAACTGAATCCCTTAGTAACGGTTCCTCACCAAAAGAAGATTACCACTTCCGGTAAGATGTGAAGCTGAAGATACCTACTTTAAGATCTTTGGCCCTGGATGTTAGATTTTGTAGGCCCTCCGTAACAAAAATTGAACTGCATAATTATCTGATTAGAATCACATTATTCAAGTACATCATTATGATGTATAGATCAAGAGCTGATAGTAAATAACTAAAGTTGTCCAACAATCACAAAACAGATCTCAAATAAGTAAAACAGATGTTCATTTTATCCACTGTAACTGTTATCTAAGCCATTCTGCATGTTCCGCATCATTTCACAATGCAGATCTTAATAACAGAGGCAGCTCCAATACGATGAAGTGCAACGACTGCATCACCAGGCTTGCACAACCCCCTCTGCGTTGCAGACTTTAAAGCAGCTTCCAGAATAACCTCAGTGGATTCAGCATCAGTAGCCTTAGCAGATCCTTCTGCCAGAAGGGGAATTAAGCCCCTGTATATCAAACTATGTCTTGCTGGGGCCTCATCACTGCAGGTCCAATCAAATGAATCAGTTGTCAGGACCGGGACGACCACAGACAGAATTGGGACAGCTGGTCTGTACTTGGCAACCAACTTAGCAGTTGTTCCACCACGGGTCAACACAACAATAAGCTTTGCTCTTGCTTTGTTAGCAGTTCGTACAGCAGATGATGCCAGACTCTCCAGTGGACTCATTGGAAGTGGAGTTGATCTTATCATCTCCTTGAAGATAGCTCCATAATCGAGGGATGATTCTGCTTCAATACAAATTCGCCGCATAATCTTTACAGCAAGCTCAGGGTAGGCCCCAGCAGCACTTTCACCGCTAAGCATAACACAATCAGTGCCATCAAGAACAGCATTAGCAACATCAGTTGCCTCCGCACGGGTTGGTCGGGGAGACTTGATCATGGATTCAAGCATCTGAGTAGCAGTGACCACAGGCTTGCCAACAAGGTTGCACTTGTATATCATCATTTTCTGTGCCAGGAAGATCTTCTCAACGGGAATTTCCATTCCAAGATCGCCACGAGCAACCATGTAAGAATCGGTCTCCCGCAAGATGTCATCAAAGTTAACAACTCCTTCCTGGTTTTCAATCTAAGGAAAATCACAGAAACAAATTGTTAATTATTCCACCAACAAACAAGGTTGATAACTGTCCAAAAAATGGATACAAAGAACCAACATTTCTAACTAGATAAATTTCCTAACAAATTGAACTTCCAAACATCTAGGCAGAGCACATAAACCTAAAAAGAGGACACAAGTCCCAGATTATGCAGATTGCCTAATGGATGAACTGCTATTAACAAGAAACCAAGTAAAAAAGGGATAACTATACTATACCTTGGACATTAATTGTATGTGTTTGGCATGAGGCCCAAGGACCTTGCGTACATGAACAAGATCTGACCCTTTGCGTACAAATGAAAGAGCAATCATATCAATGTTATTGGGCACGCCCCAATTCAAGATGTCTTCCTTATCCTTCTCTGTCAGGGTGGGAAGATCCACCACAACTCCAGGAAGATTTACATTTTTCCTCTCACCCAGTGTTGCAGTGTTCTCACACCTACATCTAACAGTTCCAGTGTCTGGATTGCAAGATAAAACAGTCAGAGATATGGTACCATCTGCACACAATATGACATTTCCTGGCTTCACATCCACAGGCAGTTTTTTGTAGCTCATGGAAATCATCTCTGCATCACCCTTGATGCTATAATCAGTTGTAACAGTGATTTCCTGACCTTCCTTCAGTTGAATAGGTTTTGCATCTTTCAAGAAACCAGTACGTATCTCAGGTCCCTACAACCGAGAAAATAAAAGAAATTGAGAGTCAATAATAACAATGATACTGACAACCCAGCATCAGTGTCTTTTTCTGATAACCCTCTGACAACTTTTATTTTAATACAGTAAAGCTGCTTTGGCTGTAATGTTTATGCACAACATGGAAAAATAGAGTGGATGACTGAACATGCCAGTAACAAGAGCAACATACATCCAATGCACAAAAGATAGGATATAATACCCTATATCACACATAGCAATTGAAATCTGCAATCTTGTCCTTCATGAAAAGGAGAAGAAATGCACTTCTTCGCACATAGTGAACAGTCCATGCTAGCACAAGGAATTCAAGAGATGACAGATTTTATAATTGTAAAATCAAGTAGAAAAATGTGAATTCGTGTAGCGTAGTTTCCATGAAAGATAATCCCCATTTCCAACACAAAATGAAACTAGAAGAGCAGAAAAAGAAGAATGAAAAAAAAAAAAAAAGAAAATCAAACGATCAAATATTACTTCGAAATAAAAGTCCATTTCCCATTTCCTTGGGATTGGGGAAAACGAGATAAAGCTGCCTGCCACTAGCATCAAGACCTCTGCAACACCAGCACAGATGGCAAAAGGAAAAGAAAAAGCAAGCTGGATTGTCATTGTTAAGGATTGATCCCAATACCTCAAGACAAGTTGCATAGACGTTCATATATATTTGAAATATTATCCGAAGCATCAAATGCAAGATAATCCACAATGACACCACTTGAAAATGCATCCAACCATTCACTGAGTTGAAAATTCCAAATGATGGAAAATTCTCAGAGCATATAATGGCATAATGGAAGTGCCTATCCCCTAAATGGCCATCCACTTGCATTAGACATATATTTCTGCACTTAAATATATTTTGCCATCTATTTCCCCATGAAAATTTAAAAGGAACCTAATCAAAATGTCCCATAACCAAATATCAATATATCATGCATCTCTTTTGGTTGAGAGGAATGCAAGTGCACGTTTGTGTAAAGAAGACCACAAGCCCACCCCCCAACCCAACAATAAAACCCTCATACAAAAGCACCACGAGAATGACAAATCTGTAACTTAAAGAAAACAAGTTCAAAAAACACCTCACATCACTTTCTGCTAGCCAAGAATATTCAACTCAATTAATCAAAGTCTTGCCTCCTTTGGAAACACACTTCATAAAATAAAATGCGTCATAAGGTAATAGAGAATTATTTTCAAAAAAGTTTAGTTAAGCAAATCCCTTTGCACCAGATTGTGATATATTTATTACTGAAAGAAATAGCTTTCCCCCTTACAGTTCACATGTAAAATTAATTGAATAACAAGAAAAGAAAATCAGAATTTAAATGGAACAAACAGTTGTAAAAGGAGGGTAAATAAAAGCAAAAGAGGGACCTTGGTGTCAAGCATGACAGCACATAGGATCTGAGTGTTCTGCATGGCAATCCGGAGATTGTTCAAGGTCTCCTGATGGTACTCGTGAGTACCATGGGAGAAATTGAAACGGGCAACGTTCATCCCAGCCCTGAGAAGCTTTTCGAGCATAGTGACGGATCGGGATGAAGGTCCAAGCGTGCACACGATCTTTGTCTTTGGAACGCGTCCATCATCAGGCAGCTCCTTTAGGAGCCCCTCGATGTCAATGTTGGCCATTCGCAGCTCTTCCAAGTTACTGGACTTTCGATTTCCAATAAGCTTCTATCTGAAATCACAACTCGTATCAAATACATGTATTTTTTTGGTTCAATTAAATTCTGTTAAACAAGTAAATTTGAACTTTAGCTAATTATCTGAAAGAAGCATTGGATCGATTTTGAGGAAATAAAATTGAGATCACAAGAATCCACAGATCTCACCAACAGTAAACTTGAGAGCAAGAGAGAATATCGAACTGACGAAAAGAGCAATCAAAATCAAAGATGAGAAATAGAAATGAAAAGGGGAAAAAAAAAGACACCAAAATACACAAATGAAGTCCATAATTAGCTAGAAACCATATATACGGATAGAATAGACAACAGCTGCAGCAGTAATGCTTAACCATTACAAAAAAATCAAAGAAAACGAAACGCACCTGGTTAGTCTCAGACCTATCGGGTAAGAAAAGTCTCAGACCTCAGCTCGCCTTTGGTTCCTTTTTTTTTTTTTTTTGCCAAACGCCTTTGGTGGTTGCTAGAGAGCTAAGTCCGATTTTAGAGAGTCCTTTCTACTACGACCCTACGTGGCAGACAGACAGACAGACAGAAGCTAATTAAGCACTGGGCAACTCTAGAATATTGACGGTCCTGATTACATCCAGCACATAGATTTAATGGAGTTGCTAGTTTGTAAGCCGAGGATATGCGGACCTGTGAGAAGAATATTATTGAGATACAGCCGCGTAATAGCATTAGGTAGGAGAGAAAGAAAGGCGTGGTTAGATAATTTCATCAACCACGTGATGACATCCTATCCTACTATACTATGTGTGCGACCCACCGTTTTGGTTTGACTCGTAACAATAAAAAAATATAACAGTTACACACAAAAAAGATGGCCCCTCATCCTACAATGTGTACTGGTATTTAACGTTTTAAAAAGGTAATGCTATCAAATAAATAGCATTTTATTTACATTTAAATTAATAAAATAATATAAATTTATAAAAATTAAATAAATATGTGTACTAAAATATCCTCTCAATTAATTAATTCATTTAATTTTTTTTTCATTTTATTTCTACCACCAATTTTTCCCATCATTTAAGATTTATGCCCTAAATTGACTAACCAAAAGATAGGAAAGCAATCATAGGCAAAGACACATAAACAACACTCAACTTAATGACATAACCTAGTCAACTAGAAAACAGAACAGAACAACAAACATAGCACTGGACATGAATACCAATGGAGACAGCTTAATCAACAGTAGATTCTAGCCTAAAAAGACAACAAAATACATTTCTAGCTTTGATAAACAACACCAAATAAGGCAGCATTAATCTAATTACTTCCAGACTTATCCTTCATGCAGGAATATTCATTAGGAACTAGACTCAAACCAAAGCAGAAACAATGAAATAAAAGCATCCAGCAGCAATAGCATTCATAGCAGAATCTACAGAAAAACAACAGTAGTCTGGATTGGACAAATGCATCGAACAAGTTCTCACCTAATCCCTTCAAGGATAGAAACTTGAAGCAATTTTATTTATTTTTTTTTTTTTTGAAACAAGAAGATGCCACAAACGCCCAAACATTCGTCAACCAAATGCATCTAATAGAAGCTAGGGATATGAAAAAAGTGAGTCCCAAGTTACTCTCAATAAAAACATTAAAATTATATTGAATACATAGCTCTTGAATTTGATGTTTGTCTCCGGCCTATGACCTCAAGTACTATTTTTTTACAAGTATTTTAATTGACACACTTTGTTAATTTATGCTAAATATACCAATACAAATAGATAAATTGATAAAATGCTAGTTAGAATACTGTTATACAGTTATAGTATGTTTATGAAAAAATAGGTTTGCTTATATAAAATATTAAAAGAGAATAATAAGTTGCTTATATAAAAAACTATTTAAACAAAACATATTGTTCTTCCAGTAAAAGATATGAAGCAAGAGGATATTCATATTGTCACAAAAGTTAAGATTTCATATACTATCTTCCGTCTGGAAAAGTGTAAGAATAGACATTCTCAGGCAAATAACTGTGCAGCTAATTAGGTCAAAACTATATAGCTAAAAGCATAATCCTCCAAGTTATCGTATGGATTGAAGTATCGCAAACCTTGTTAATGACCTATTACAAAGATCTGACTCATATACAACACACTTGTAAAAGATGAGTTGCATGTATGTAAAAATTGCTTCGAGCACAAGCTAGCTAAAGACCAACCCAATAAGATCGCCCATTGCAGTTGTGGATAGCTGATGCGACAGGAGATGTCACACACCACTCGTACCAAACCTGCATCACAATACTCAATCTCTTAGCCATACTTACATGAAGGATACGAGTTTCTGAATGCATATGAAGAATACAGCCATTGACAAAATTTAAAGGATTGAGTTTTTGTCCATAGGAACAAAAGGCTCATCATGCCTTGGACTCAAGGCGCAACTGCATCCCTACGCAAAGGTCAGGCGTCCCAAAAAAAATATGAAGTTTTAAACAAAATCACACTTAAGGTCCATATTTGATTAAAATGTCAATACTCATCAATCATTTGAATCGTTCCCATCCCAGTTTAGCAAAGAAGCAAACATGGCAGAACAAGTACATTTGTATGGATAATAGAAATAATATGGTAGTCAAGAAAGGCACCCTGCCCTCCTTTGAGCTCCTAAGGCACCAGGAAATAACACAATAATAACCATTAATTTTATGACTTTGATAGCTGTGATTCAGACTGAAGAAGGCATTGCAGATGCACATCCCTTATTTTCTAATGTAATTACAAACATTTGCAGCATTAGTGTCTTCTTTGTACATTACCTTCGAAGAGCTGCAACAGCGCCAAAAATTTACTTCTAAAGGAGAACCAGGACTCATGCACACCGGTGTCCTTAGTGGGAAAAATATAGCAAACCTAATAGCAGAAAGCAAATAAACACCACAAATACAGTTCAGAAAGTAGTCATTGCCATGCATCCATAACATTGAAATTCATCATTCAAGTAATCCTATCTTGACATACCAGCTGAACATGTCTGGTGTTGCTGTTGACGGTTCAATGCCAAGATGTATGTCTTTGTAGAGCTCGGCATCAAAATAGCCAGCAAATCCTAGACCAAATAAAAGATAGAACCATGAACAAGAATAGTTGCTGAAAAACAAACCATTTAAATGATTCAGAATAATTACCCATATTGTAAAACAAGCATTTTATTATGACAGACAAAAGGCAATGAAACAAATTTCAGGAGTGGAAAATCACTGCTGTCAATATGCCAAGCCACAAGCAGCTGACTCACTTGCAAGTTGCTTGAGGCTTGGGTCAAGTAAAGTTTGTCCTGTTTATTGAGTCCACACAGGCTCTCAAACAATCACAATTTTTATTAAATAGAATTTAGCTTGGGAGAATTTGCCCAGACAGGCTGCTCCACTACTAAATTTTTTACATATAACTATATTTCAAAACATCTAGATTTATCCCCCTGATTGGAATTTATGCATATCACTATAATTTGGCCGTGACAATCAATTAGCAGATGTAATTTGAATTGACCCATGAAACAATCAATCAAGCTAAAATTGAACAGTATCTGGGGCACTGTAGATGTCGATAAAAAAGTAGGAGAGAAGCAAGAAAGTGGAGAGAAGGGAGAGGAGTACACAACGTAACTTCAAAATCAATATTAGAGATATGCCATGAGCATAAAAACATTTGGCAATAAACCTACTAATACAAGGAAAACCCGAATTTGGAACCCTTATAAATGAACAAATATCCCAATTATAATTAAAACTCTTAAAACCTAAAACATTCTGAAGAAATATGTAGAATTCAAAAATAAAAAGAATTCATAAAAAAATTATCTAACAAGAGAAGTTATTTGCAAGATTATCTTATACCATACCATGCACCATGGCTGATCCAGTGTCATCCGCTATCTCAAACTGCAGCTTTTTGTACCGCTGATTACAATTCTTACTTGCGTAATTTGGATGAGTAAATGTAAAGACCTATGCAGGAAAACATATTGCATGAACACATGTAGAATGTATCTCTTAGCATATTCCCATAGTTTTTTTTTAAGCTAAGGAAAGATGCACAGAAGGTACATTATGTGATATGTTTAATCTGCAAAATAATTGATAGATTTGTGAACAAGCAACTTGAAAATCATGCATTTCCTAGATCTGAGGTGGTGAGGCCTAGCATAAAGAACAGGGGGGAAAAAATTGGCAAGATCCATGCATCACAGCTAACAGATTCATCACTGTATGACTTACAGGTTGACAAGGAGCAAGCCTGGCTACATTATGTAGTTTGACAACATATGCAGTCTCAAAGTGCACAAGATCTCTGTGTGACTTAACCTGCAGCATGATCACAGTACATTCAGATGTTCTAGTGGGAGAAGAGAAGGCAAAAAAATGCAAGTAAAAGGTACACACATCGTTGTATAATTTTGAAGCTGTCACCGGTTGGATGAAACTTGTGTACCTGCAAAATAGATATCAATGAAACAAAAGCCATTATAAACTTACAATAAAGTGAAATCTCAATCTCCAGAAAGGTCCCTAGAACATCACTCAAGTCTAACAAAAATATAAATCTGTACCATCTCTAGTCTCTACTCTCTACCATATATTTTAAGCAAAACTCGTACATAATATATGAAAATTAAATATTCTATTACTGTCGTACAAGCATCCGGTGGCACACAAAAGTAATCAAATAATCTAAACTATCTTTGTATGCTGATTTATGTTCTGTAAATGTCGCACAAAAATTCTTTATAATTACTTGCAACAAGATTGGACTGAGATTAAATTAGTCAAATAATAGAGAACAATATACATACGAGGATGGTATCGAGATACCGCCGGGTTTCAAAAACCTTTGTGCACCATCAAGGCATTCAGGTGACAGTTCATTGTCACCAAATGAACCAAGCAATTCACTAACCTGAAGACAAAGATAAGCATAAACAAATGAGAGCCGAGGTACCAGAATTAAGAAATATATTTAACTAAATAAAGATTAAAGATATTAAAGATACCACGATATCAGCTTTCTCTGGAGCATCCCAATGACGCATATCACAAGCAATTATAGTGACAATATTTTCCCAGCCTTCCAACTTAACCAGACTCTGTTGCAACAAAAAATATTGTACTGATATCTAAGAAATTATAAAAAGAACTTGAATCAAACACATGACCACTATTTGCATGACAAACATGAATTAGATTGAAATTATATTTCCTGATCCTTTCTTGCCAAAGTTTTAAAAATTTAAGCGCAGCCATTTAAATGCATTTGAAATTTGATTTTACATCATATTTCTATAGAACAATTAATCAAATCAAACACATTATTTTGTTACTCACAAATTTAAAATTCAAAACTCACATGAAGCGTAACAACAGCATTTGGATTTTTCTCCACTGCATACACCTTCAACTTGCGTCCAGTTTCTTCAGCTGCCTATAAATTACAATGAGTAAAAGACCATGGAATAAAAAATGCAACCATTTTGCAAATTGCAAAAGACATGACAAACCTGCAATGATGCCCTCACAAGCGGTCCACGTCCTGCTCCTACAACCATCAGTACCTAGCCAGATTTAAGCAGGCAAAAGGTGAGAGAAAATGGATGCGGTTCTTTCCTTTTGAAAAAAAACAAAAATTACAGAAATTCAAAACCATTTTATTGCAAAAATAAACAGAACTCGCTCCTACAAACACGAGATCATGAGGTTGGAAACGAAAACCATTTTAACAGCATCAAGTCTGTTTGTGTGGTCTCAGTATTATAGTCTTGTTCTTTCTAATACAAAAGAATTTCTATCATAAACTAATAATCTAAAGCTTCCCAGTGAACAAATTTTTTGCTCCACAAAATCACCGTGCAAAGAAAAATAGGATGACAACAAATTATCAGAACAACGAAAGCTGGGAGCTTACAGTGGTATCTGTTGCTTCTTCAGGGACCCTCTCCAACAAAGCTTTACTGATAGCTCTTTGGTACTAGAAACAACACGCAATAACTATTCAGAAAAAAAAAAAAAAGAAAACAGATACACAGAGAGAGAGAAAATCAGGCAGGAAGAAGAATACAAAATCTATGTGGATTGATACACACACGCGGGGGGAGGAAGAAGAAGAAACAACAAAAGAAAAGAAAGAGAAACAGGCAGGCAGAGAATATAAAATCACAATGATTGTTCAATTTGTGGATAGATATACACAGAAAGAGAGAAAAACAGGCAGGAAGAAAGAATACAAAATCAAAATGATTGTTTAATTTTGTGGACTCATACACACACAGTGGATGGGTGGGGTGGGGTAGGGGGAGAAAAAGAAGAAGAAATAACAAAAGAACAGGCAGGAAGAGAATACAAAATCACAATGATTGTTTAAATTGTGGATGGGTATCATGTGCATTTGACTTGGCCAGTTATAAAAGAGAGTATTTTCCTCTACAGATCAGAATGAAACATTGCATTACCACCACAAAAATGTAAGAAAGATCACTGACATTATACATTTACGGAAATATCTAGAGCAGACAGATGAAAACTTATTAATAAGTAACTTCACTCATGTACCAAAAGAAGTCAATTGATATACAGAATGGAGTCAACTTCACATGATTTTTAATCTTGCAAAGGAAATCCATTTTAAGATTGGTTCATTTAACTTGACAAACAAAAAAGGCATTTTACTGAGCTCAATCATATGACTTATTTGTTAAGCATGCACCTATTTTCATCCACAAAATAGGTGTTTATTAAACCACAAAAGAGCAGGAAGTATTCTATTCTAGATGAGAAGGGGAGCCTTGGTGCAACGGTAAAGTTGTCACCGCGTGACCAAAAGGTCACGGGTTCGAGCCCTGGAATCAGCCTCTTGCAGTAAATGCAGGTAAGGCGCCTACATTACACCTTCAGGTGTGCAGAATGCAGGGTAAGGCTGCCTACATTACACCTTCGGGTGTGCGGCCCTTCTCCAGACCCTGTGTAAATGCGGGATGCCTTCGTGCACCGGGCTGCCCTTCTTTTTTACTCTATTCTAGATGAATTTGAAGCAGATATCATCACACCTGGATGTATTTCACCGAGTCTTTCTCAAATGTCTCGTATGTTTGAGCCTCTAGATTATCCATCAGGGGCTAAATGGAAAAATCAAAACAGCTATAAATAGTTAATCAATAACAACATTAGATCTTATCATAAATTTGCAGCAAATGCAATTTTTTTTCCTAATTTAATGCATAGAAAATTAGGGGAGAGCAAGCTACAGAAAACTTACTTGCAAGGGGGACTGCAGAAAATCCCTATACCCGAGCTGACACAACAGAACAAAGGATTGAAAAAAAATGTTATTGAAAAGGTTTTGCAAAACAAAAGAAATAATGAACTATTTTAGGCTAGTGCATTTGGGAGACAGCCACCTCAAAACGTTCTTGCTCAGGAAGCGGATCCATCTTTTGAAAGAGGTAACCAACATAGTCCAAATATGATCTCAAGGGATGCCTCGGCATACCTACAAAGACAAGGATGTACAAACCCATAGTATGACAGTTGAGTGCACATTACAAACATGTAACATGCACACAGTAAACAGAACAGAAAGCTTGATCACAAGTAAACTGAAACATGCAGCTTGATAATTGACTGTGGAACTGACAGAAACTTACTCTCAGTGTTACTATGGACATGATTCACAGCTAAACCTGAGGGAGCACTTGGAATGCTGTGAACAGATTTTCCAGATATGACAATCTGGAAGATTTTCAAAGTCACCAACATTAGTCAGTTTGCATTTGCAGCAAATCATCAATTAACAATTGGATCTGGAATATTTGGTACTGTCAAAATGACATCGAATGTAATATTCAAAATATAGAAATAATGCCTCAAGGCAGTTTCTAAGGAGAAGTTGCTTAAAAGTGCAAGACCCAATATTATGCAATAAAACCTTTATTTCTTTGGGAAAACTATAGTAAGTCAAGTGTCAGCAAATACTGCCATTCTAAGACTCAATAAGCAGAATACTGAGCAGCAATGTCAAAAAAGCATACAGCATATCATACATGGCACAGAGAACTCCGAGATGCATAATGGCCAAAACCATCATGAAGCCCCTGTACTATACAACTTTTTGACATAAGGCCCCTTGGTGTACTAATAGCATAAACAAGCCCCTCAACTTCGTGTAGAATACAAAGCCCTTATTTAATTTTGTTAACGTGCGTAGATAACCTTCAAATGGAACTTGCGTGAAACTTCTGCTTATTTCGACCCAAAGTTCGAAACTTCATCTTCGTTTCCTTTCCCGAACGATTTGCTCTCACGACCATTCGCCTCCATCCACCGCCTTCAAAGCTTTCCGGAGAAATCATGATTGCTAATGGCAGTTCAAACTCAAATAAAGGGCGACGAAAATCAAGTACATTGGAGCCTTCAATTTAGGCTCTACAAGCCTCGCAACTTCACCGTTGATCAACCCCTCCCCCACCATTACAGCAGCCACCACCATCGCTTTCCTTTCGTTGGCATCAAACCAAAGCAAACAACTTGACCACTTTCCAGAAACCAAATCGCACAACCCCACCACAAATCATTGAACCACCAACCTCCACCAATTAGACCGTCTCTCACAATTCAATCCCACCACCAATCGTGAACCAACTCCACCACCCGATCTTCTCTCATCGATCAAAAACCAACTATCACCCTCTGCTCTATATTATGAAATCCTATCACCCAACAAAAGAGTCCGACCAATTCAGAAGCAACATTAACTAAAGCCTTCACTTCCGTGTATTTTGCACCAATTTTTATTATTATTCACCTCCTCCTTAAGGAAAATTAAAGATATTTTTGCATTTTGATAAGTGTTTATTAAATTTAAATGGTTGATGCTTTTTGTTGCTGGATTTTTCATAGGTGAGGAAAGAAGGAGGAGAAGAAACGATGGAGGAGAAGGGTTTTGCAGCTGCTGGGGTTTGATATGGTAAATGAGACTTGGATTAAAAATGCCTTTGGGGATTCTCCATCCCATGGGTTGAAGTTTCTGCTGCTTTTATGTTTATGAACTTTTCTTCTATTTTGTTAATGAACTTCGGATTGTGTGGTTTTTGTTGATTGTGTGGTTTGTATTTTGATGATGGTGGTATTTTGATGTCGTTTTGTATTTAGTCTCAATTTTGCTTTTTATTTCTTGCTTGTTTATTATCTTCATGGTGGTGGCCAGAACGGAAGAAGCGCAGGTGGTGGCAAGGTGATGAAGAAGAAGCAACAGAAAGTGGTGGTGACAGCAGTGGCGTAGTGATGATGAAGCAACGACAATGACAACATTTTGAAGTTTCCAAAGCTATTAACAGGCTCCTATTAGTTTTTTATGCACACTCCGTTTGTTTCATCTAAAAATGTGGTCGTATATATTTTTTTGTAAGTTAAGGGGCTTGATAATACTATTAGTACACTAAGGGGCCTTATGTCAAAAAGTTGTACAGTACAAGAACATAGTGATGATTTTGACCGATGCACAATTGTGTACAAGACACTAAAAAGTAATGATACAGCCAAGAATGATAGCATACCTGTGTGGAGTGGTAAAAGAACTCGGTAATAAGCTTTTGATGACGCTTTGAGAGGCATGGATAACCACGAGCATTCACTAGGAAAGCCTGGAAAATAAAAAAGGCTTCATTTTAAACCAAGCAACCATAGAAGCAAAATGCAATTGTTTATTTTATACAAGAAATTAGCTAGTCAAACCCTATTATGCTTACATCAGTATGTATTATAGCTGCTCTAACAGATTCTCCAAACCAACGGCTTATTGAGTTTGCTGGTGGTAGGGAACTCCTAGCAAACACACATTTCATCTCAAAATTTATAAATAGCAATTAGCAAATAAAGACTAATAAAAAAAAGTATTATGGAGAATAGTTTTGCTCACAAAACATCAAGTGCAATAGCTAAATGACTATGATGTTCGCACAGAAGACGAAATGAATTCCATAGTTCCCAAGAATCAATCTGCATAAAGATGAAAATAAATACAAATACAAACTAACCATTAATTTCAATAAATAGCATCTAACTGAAGTGAATTCCCAAAGCTTCAAAGATTACAAAGCCCAAACATGGTCATTCCACAACACCATGATTGTCTGAGTAAGGAGTTCTTTTATCAGAGACAGTATATGCCTCATGGTCATGTACATTACACAAACACAAGAATTAAGAGAAGTCAAAACCATATTTCATCAAGACAACACATTTGTTTCCTAGTATTTTAGCATATAATAAATAGATAAACCCAAAAAAAAAAAAAAAAAAAAAAAAAAAAAAAAAAAAAAAAAATTTAACAAAATGGGAGATTAACACCCAATTAATGGTGCTTGCAGATGTAGAAACAAATGAAAACGT
>CANUEY010592101.1:0-27606 GCA_948099555.1 Croton setiger
TATATATATATATATATATATATATATATAAACATTTAATTTTAAGATTAAATTTTTGGTTAATAATAATTAATAATTTATGAAGTATTTTTTTTTCCTATTAATATTCAAATATATCTTATATAATCTCTATATAAAAAAAGTAAATTAACTAATTATAGTTTATTACTGTAAATAAAACAATCATAATTTAATAAAAATAATTGATTTTTTTAGAATTTATTCAAAATAATTGATTGTATACATTAATTTAGTGAATAGCATCATCTACAAAATGTTTACCTGAAATATAATTTCATCAAATAAAGGAAAATTTAAATAAAAATTCTTATATGGAAAATTATTAAACCAGCTTTAATTCACATAAAATTTTTTTATTATTTATAAGATAATAAAATGTATTGATATATATATATATAGAGCAAGGTTGTGACTAATTTTAGAAATATCATAAAACTTATATTATCTAAAAAAATTGTTGAATTCTATAATTACAATAAATTTACATATATAAAATTGCAATTTATTGTAATTATTATAATTACAATAAATTACATAAGTAAAAATTTGAAATTTAATATTGCATTTGTTTTTAAAAGTAAAATTTTCTTTTTTTTTTCTAATATTTAAATTTTTTTTTTAAAAAATATGGAAATAGAGTTAATATATAATTATTGTTAATCTTTTTATAAGTTGATTACTATTACAGTTTTGTCCTTTAAATTCTATGATAATATATATTGTTCAAAAGATATAAAAAATGTTAAAATTATGAAAAAAATAAATAAATAAACTTATTAGTAAAAAAATTAACTAGAAAAAAATAATTGTAACGTTCTCCCTAAACTCAAACCCTTTTTCTTTCCACATTCTCTCTCTAAATATTATTATTTTACAAGTTTTGGATTATTTTTTATTAAGCAACAAAACAAACATAATCAATATTATTATATTTATTTGTCTTTCTAAATTGAATAATTAGAAACAATTCATTGACAAATAATTTCATAAACTTCTAATAAAATTAATTATAAAAAATATTAGACTTCTTAATTTAAATATTTATAAGTAGTTGGTTCAAAAATAAATATTTATAGGCATTCAATTAATTTTTTATACAATTATTTTCAAAAATATATATTTAATTAACATTTTTAAAATTTTTATGTTAAAATTATGTTATACACAATTTAAATTAATTATATCTCAATTTCAAGATAAAAAATAGGCATAATATTATAATTACTATATTATGATTCAGCATTGAATTATGCTAATTATCGAACGCATCAAAATAATTAACGAATTCATATTAAATAGCATTTATTAATTTATTTTGACATGATGTGCATTTTAATGATGTCAAAATTAATAATCATTATAATTAAAATAACTTTTTATTTATTCTAAAAAATATTTCTAATTATTTGTACGTATTATATATATTTTAAAAAGATAATTCTAATTATTTATTAATTAGTCAATTCTATTTATATTAAAAGTGTGGATTAGTGACATTTTTAATTGAATATAATTTATAAATATATTGATTATTAAATTCATAATTAAAATATTATCAAATATTAAAATTTAAAATACGTTAGAGGAAAATTTCAAATTTAAACACAATAATTGTAAAAATAAGAAAAAAATAATTTTATTCTTAAATATACATGCAATGATATACATGAAGTTACCATCCATTTAAAAATTGAAATTAATTATTAATATGTTTTTAAAAAGTTAATTACTAAAAAAAATCACACAAATAATTGTATACACATTGGATGAGACTTTCATTTTAATTGGAAACTGGCTTAAAAAAATAGAATTAGAAACAGATTGTTTAAAAAAAAGGAACTTGATGAGTAGGATTTCTGTTTAAAAATAATTAATTGTAAATTATAACATTTTGGTTCTATTTCTATTAATGTTCAATTATACTTATAGCATTAAATTCTTTTTATTTTAATTATAACACTTTAATTCTATTTCTATTAATATTAAATTTTAATAACATTAGGGTATAAAGTTACAATCTATATATAAAAATATTCATGTAAACGCAAAAATATTTAGGTGTTATATATGTTTTTCTATTATAATTTTTCCTTAATTGTTAATTATCTATGATGATTTATTTTTATTGTTTTTTAGCAAACCTTATTTTTTCCATCAACATCAAAAAATCATTGTTTTTTGTTAGTCACATGAAAAACTTAAGAGTATATTTTGATGAGTTTGCTTCATTTTTTTACAGTTAAATTTAATAAGAGCACATTCAAGATTTTATTTATATTAGCTTGATTTTGTAAAAATTTTCTATGTTTTTTCTTAATGTTCTTAATTTTTTACAGACATCTAAAAAAAAATCGTTTAGACAACTTCTTTTGTTTTCATATTTTCTTGTCGGTCAGTAATTGAATTTTTTAATCAATTTTTAAATTTTTCTATAATTTGTTCTCAATTCTATCAATTATGAATTTAATTTTAATATTCATCGACATGTTCATCATTAAATTGTACTTGAAATTACATTGGTAATTGTCATCTTGAGATTACTAAAAGATATGTCTAATTTAAAATAGTTTATAGCATTTCTTTGTAATTCATTTAGTTCATCCATTTTGCTTAATTTATTCATTTTTGCTAATTTTTTCACTTTATCAAGAAGATACTAAATTCTTATTTTTTCAAAAAAAGTTTTATATCTTTTGTTTATTTAATATCTTACATAAATTTTATTGTATAAGATTGAAAAAAAAAATTATAGAGATTACTGAAACAAATATTGGTATTAAATTAGAACACTAAAATGAAGATTATTACTAATTTATCGAAAATATATACAAAAGAAAGAGAAGTTATGGAGTTGATGTCAAGAGGATTTTTCCTTTTTCTCAACTTTATTCTCTTTTAAATCCAAATTTGGGCTGTCTTAGTTTTTTTAGCCAACGTAGCCCCTCCAATAGTTATTTTACTTATTTGAAAATATACCAGATCTGACATTTTTTGATAGATATGATGTTTTTATAATTTGAGTTTATTGTTCTCCTTTTAATGAGAGTTATTCTCACTTTTGACATGCGTGTGAGCTCTTCCTTTAAATTGGGGACATAAGATTTGACTACGCTTCAGTTTAAGCAAGTTTTATTTGTGAACTAGGTTCATAAAATATTACCCTTGAATTAGACAATGATCATGATGTTCAAGGTCAATTTTTTAATCGTTGGTTCATGTTTGTTTTAGGGTTCACTAAAGTTTCAGTTAAATACGTGTTTCAAACTTTTACTTCACGCCCAATTCAAATGATTTTTTTTTTTTGAAAAAAAGTCAAATTGTGTACTGTAACTGTTTACAATTATTCGGACATTTATGGTTTAATTATGGTTATAATTGAAATTTTTTATAAACCATTTACTAAACAATCACATTGACGGTTTGATCCATTTTTTCGGTTGACCAGTTCAAATTAGTATCCGATTGATCTATCTACAAGTTTTATTTAAAAAGTTAAAATAAAGACTTCTATTTATATTAAAATTTAGATGAATTCACGTTGTAGTTCTTTGTGAAGTTTTTGTTCTAGCGAGATATACAACCTGAATTACGAGCGTTCGGATCAAGAAGACATTTCGGGAGTTCATGTTAGGAGACATGCCTCTAAGCCTCATATTGTTAATGGTAGATCGAGATTGAAAAAAATTCAAGCTATCTAGATTGGTTATCTGCGAGTGTAATTTTCATCTTATTATTGACATTAATATATTCTCACTGCGCAATGTACGAATATAATACTAGTAATATTAAAAATTAAAGGATTTAATTATCTAATATGCTAAAATTTGGGAGTAAATTATGATTACCCAAGAAAACATTGTTATAGTTTTTTGGACATATATAGTTAAATTTTTATAAGAATGAAATGCATAATTTATTTTATTTAAATAATTAAATGTATTGCGATAACGTTCCATTGAGAAGGAAAGAATATTAATTGTATGAAGTTGTTCATTGTATCACAAAATTGAATTGACTTAAATTGTAATGTAATTGGAAGAGTTCCATCACTTTTTGCAATATTGGAGGATAGTGGGCTTTTAAATATCTTATTTAATCCAATATTATATTGACATTTGTACTTCAACTTCTAATAAATAAATAAATAACCTTTATCTACCATTACAATTAGATTATATAGCTATTTTCTTTTCTTTCAAAGAGACATAATTATGCATCTTTCATAATTTCTTCATATAATGACAATTTAGCCAATTCTTTTCTTTTCGATTTCCTTTTTTTCACTGTTTTATAGCACGTGCATGGAAAATCTTTTCATGTTTAAACATAAAATTAGAATATATTAATAAATAATAAAAATTAACTATATTATAAATTTTTTCGTGACAATAAATAAGAAATATATGTATGAAAAAATTAAATACACAAAAGGGTAGAATTAACACTTAAAATCTGTTTACAAAACATATATGTGAAATATAACATTCAAAATTTATTAACAAAATATAGAGAAAATATACGGAAGAGAGATCGAATATGATTTGATCTAAATGATTATTTTTTATTATTAAATAGACTAAAAAATTATTCCACTTCCCTCGTTTATATCACTAGTGGGGTTTAAGTTATTAACTTATTATTGATTAATCACTAACTTGGCAATAAAGAAATCATTAATTTGGCAGAGACAAGAAAGCATTTAATCCCCAAATACTCTCATGCTTGCTTCATTTAATATATATATATATATATATATATATATATATATATATATATATATATATAATTTTTATATGCATATGATATTTGTTATAATCATTACATTCATCAAAAATAAATTGTAAAATATTAAATTATATTTCATAAATTTAAAAAGAGTATATTAAATACTTATAATTATTTATAAATAAAAAATATTTTATTTCACTTTCAGTTACTTAAGAATTTAGGATATATTTTTGTATATCTATTTTATCAGAACAATTACAAATTATTTCAACCTTCAACCATATTTAATAAAAATTCATAACCTCACTATATAAAGTCAATCAAATTTAAATTTATTATTATTAGATTTCGAGCACATAAGGAAATATTAAATCACAATGTGTTAAAAAATTTTATTTGCCTATGTATTTTATTATCAAATTCTTTTAATGAAAATTTTCAATTAATCTATTTATTCTATGGTCGCTATCCTTACTTTTCAAATTAAATGGAATTATTATAAAACATAAATATATGTATTATTTAATTTTAAATTATTAATTTAATTTTTAATTAAGAATTAAAAAATATTATATATAATTCAAAATAATTATAATAATAATTAAATATTAATTTTAATTAGGAAAATCTAATATTATTTATAATTTAATATAAACAATCAAATTCAAAATTCAAAAAATAATATAGTCAATTTAATAATAAAATTTTAGAGAAAATAAATTAAAAATTTTAATGGGCACATTTTAGATATATATATATATATATATAAAACTAAAATATTAGTCAAATTTATTTTTTGGATTCATCCCTTCGGGTTTGGTTATTGAATCATAATGCGGATTAATCTATTTTAAGGCAGGTATAACAAATAAGGGTTACGGGGCATTACGGTAGGGACGGTTATTTGAACCATGTTCAACTTAATTATATAGGATCACATGATAGAAACAGTTTGAAATTTGCATCTACTTGTATACAGATTAACTTAATTATGCAATTGGTAAACCCTCCAAAATACATATTATAATATACTAAATTCTATCTCTGTGTATACAAAATTTTTAATCCATTACATGACATACATTAATTTGTCATTTTATTTTAAGTTTCTTCAAAACAAAATATACATTATATTATTAAGTGATGAGCCAATTGCGAAAACAACTAATTTTGGTGGATGCAATGCAAGCTTGTGCAATAAATTACTTCAAATTTATAAGAAAGTGTGTTTGGGATGGCCATTAGGCTTTTAACTCTCACACAGATAGTGCTTTTTCCACTATTCTAAGCCTCAGCCAATTATAATCACTTCAATTTTTCCTTTGTTTACACTTAATTCTCTATAAATACCCAGTAATCAAGAACAATAATATTACAATTTCATAAAGCATTAGTCGAATTAATGGCTCAAAAACTAGTTGCATACTTAACCTCTACCCCATTATTCTTTCTAACATTCTGTTTATTAAGAAGTCAGTTAGTGAGTCCTTTTCCTTCTACTAATAATGGTCAGCTTGATACTTATTTCTATGATCAATCATGTCCTCACTTGCAAATGATGGTTAAATATGGTGTTTATGCTGCTCTCAAGGATGATCCTAGAATTGCTGCTTCCATCCTTCGCTTGCATTTTCACGATTGCTTTGTTAATGTAAGTTTTTTTTATTACAAGTTCGATTAATTCTCCGTTTTTCAATTGTTATACTAAACTTATATAAGGCGTAAATAGGATTAAATGTTCTAAGTTTGAAGTTCAACTTATTTATTAAACGAACTTGATGCAAACTTAAAAATTAGAAGGGTCATTTCAAAAATATTTGACACACTCTTTTATAAGCTAAATTATTATTATTATTATTATTATTATTATTATTATTATTATTATTATTATTATTATTATATAGTTTAAAAAAAAAGGCACTAAAAAATTTAGTAATAGTATCTCTTTATTGATTAATAATTTATTTGATTAATAGGGATGTGATGCATCAATACTTCTTGATGACACAAATGAGATGAAGGGAGAGAAAAATGCTGGTCCAAACAAGAATTCAGCAAGAGGGTATGAAGTAATTGACAGTATCAAAGCAGATGTAGAAAGATATTGCCCTTCAACTGTTTCCTGTGCTGATATTTTGGCACTTGCTGCAAGAGAAGCTGTCGTTTTGGTACACAATTAAATACTAATTAAGCTTTTAATTTATACGTATTAATAATTAATGATAAATTTTGTTGATTAAATGATATTTTGTGGTTTCAGGCAGGAGGACCTTATTGGTCGGTTCCATTAGGACGTAGAGACGGGTTAAGTGCAAGTGAAAAGGCAGCTAATGCTAACTTGCCTTCTCCGTTTGAGCAACTTGCTAATATTACAGCTAAATTCACTTTACTGGGTCTTGATTTAAAAGATTTAGTTGTCCTTTCAGGTTTTTCCTTATGCAATTCTTTTTTTTTTTTTTTTAAATAACGATGAGATATACAGGCCTACGTGGCATGATAAATTCCCGTTTGCGCCATAAAAAAAAAATAAAAATAAAAATAAAAAAAACTGGCCAAGGGAATATGTACTAGAGCGAATTTGGACCAACGACTTACTTTTTGTGATTCACACGAGCTAATTTGCTTGGTTTATGCAATCAATTTATAAATATTCTTTCTTTGGTAGAAAAGCTTAATTTTATATTTTTTTAACTTGGGTTTACAGGAGCACACACCTTAGGTTTTGCTCAGTGCTTCACCTTCAAACACAGGCTGTTTAATTTCAAAGGCTCTGGAAAACCTGATCCTGCACTTGATTCTTCAGCTCTTACAAGCTTACAATCTACTTGTCCTAACAAAGATGCATCAAACACCAAACTTGCTCCTCTTGACTCAAGTGCTTACAGATTTGACAATTCTTACTTCACAAGTATAGTCAGCAACACTGCTCTTCTTGACTCAGATCAAGCTTTAATGGGAGATTCAAAGACTGCAGCTTTCGTCAACTCTTATGCTAAATATCCATATCTTTTCTCTAATGATTTTGCTACATCCATGGTGAAAATGGGCAATGTTGGAGTACTTATCGGAGACAAAGGACAAATTAGGAACAAATGTGGTTCTGTAAATTAATTAAGTTGCTAAATTAGCATGTTAGCCTTTGTGGAAAAAGAAAAAGTGTAGTTTATTTTAAGTTTTCAAGTAAAAAAACTTGTTGCCAATAGGGTGAATTGTGTATTTTATATAATGCATGTTAATAAATAATTTCTTTTGTGCAAAGTGAATTGTTGCAAAGAGATTTCGCAATATTAACTAAACGATTCAATTACTAATGACCAATTGGTCTAGCAGAATGAGTTGGATCTCTTAGCTAATATGCAGGATTTGAATCCTGACATTGTAAACAGAGAAAATTGAGTTGGGAGAATTTTCTTAATGAGACCTTCACCATATCTGAATTCAGATTAGTCTGCAACTTGATTAAGTGTCAGGAAATCGGATGAAATTCCAAACTAAATGATTCAATTTATTCTGTTGGCGAGGAAATAAGTGGAGTAATACACAATGGCCATTGAAAATTTAGGATTGAAAGGAAGGATATGTAATTGGGGGAGTGAAATATAGAAACAGATAGTCAAAAAAGAAGTAGACAATGAGTGGTAGGATTCCCAAAAGTATGAAGAAAAAGTGGTACCAAAGTTTGTGCAGCACCATTAGTACCTCTCAGTTTATTATAAATAATGTAATTATGATTATTATTATTAATAATACAAGTAATCTATCTCTTAAAATTCCACAGACTTAGATCTGCCAAATTGAACAATCATAATCATTATCGCCACCACCAAAACAGACATAAACTCTGCCTTTCAGATTAGATTCTTTAGTGTACATTCTTTGTTTGTTTTTCCTGTCCAAAGTCATGAGATATATTAATTGATCAAATCCAAATGAAGGCCAAAGATGCCTTCAATACAGAGAAACTGTAATAACAATTACAAAAGTTATCAGAAAGTCTATTGCTAGCTAATAACTTGCTAAGTTCCTGCGCCTCCAGCAACCATGCTCCAATCAAGAGAGAGGGTTCTGCCGTACCATTGATTTCTTGGATAACGGCCTGCGTGTCACTTTCAACAATGAGGTTTCTATTGGACTATGCAAATTACAACATTGCCTGTACTGTTCCTTGCTATCACTGCAATCGATCCCATTGTAGTTCTTTTGCAAACCGCAGCGTCCACACAAACTCAAGTTATTCCCTCTTGTGGTGGTTGCCAGTGCCTTCTTGTTCTCTGTACTTCTCTTCCCACTTCTGAAAATTTAATCCCGATGGTCTCCCTTTGCTATAGCTGCTTGAAATTCTTGCTGCGCTTTAATGGCTTTTCAACAATTACTTCATGATTCTGGGTTTCTCCTCTGAAGATCTTCCCATTTCTTGCTTTCCATAATTCCCATAGTATGTGCGCTGCAAGTGCTAATGCCTCCTCTTGATCTACAGCGTTTTGCAGCAGTGTGATAGCTTCTGCCATTTCATTTTCATGTCCTGTCCAGGTAGAAGTTGTGATCTAATACATAATGGACTAGCAAGCCATGTGGCCTTGGCAATTTCACAATCAAAGAAAATATGACTGTCTGTTTCTTCTGCCCCGCAGAACTGACATTCATCAGGACATGTCTCGATTCGCATTTTTAATTGCTGGCCAGTTGGAAAAGCCTTCTGAAGAAGTCTCCAAATGAAAGTTTGAATTTTCTTCGGTGTTTTTACAGACCATATGTTTTTCCATTTAGCATCCAACAACCTCGGAAGTTGTTCGAAGTCGCTTCTAGCAGACTTCACAGAATAGTAGCCTTTTCTCGAATAGTGCCAGAACATTCTATCTTCCCCAACAATTCTGGGCAACTGCATCCCCAAAATCTTGGTAATAATCATTCTTGTAACAATTTTCTAATCTTTCTAAAATTTTCGATTGAACTAGAATTTTTAAAATTCCAGAATATATTATTTTGTCATCATGGTTCTTAAACATATTACAGAATTAAGAATAACTGGTTATTCAAAAATTTTGGATTATTTGTATTTTATTATATTTAAAATCCTTTAAAAATTATGCCCATTAATAATCTTAACGTTACAATCTTTCTATTTACTCCGAAATATTTTAATTCATATCGATATATCGTAAATAGACCGATAATAAATTTTAAGATCTCATTTCTTAATATTATTTTATTTTCTGTCAAACATTTTTTGTTCTTAGGTAAACTTCTTTTTTACATTTACTATAATGTGTATATGGTCGTTGCCGATAATTTTATGTGTACATGTATAATTGTAATATTTGTTTGGTTTAAACTTGTTTATCTTTTGCTTATTCCATTTAGAAATTTGTTTATGAAACCGATTATCTCTTATTTATTTGTTTACTTTTTGTCTGACATTAGTTTAATATCATTTTATCATTCTTATTCCTGTTTACTTATTCATTTTATTCTTTTAAACTCTGTTTGCTAATAGTTTACTTGCAATTAAACAAACTTTTTATTTGTTTAAAGACAAGTACATACGTATTTATACTGGGCCTAATTTGCGTTCATGACATGGCGTCTCCTTGCGGACTGAAGCTTAGGCAGATTCAACTGAGGGCAAAGGTTCCAGATCAAGAATTTCTCTGCGAATCGCATCATATATGTTATCTAATCCACCCAAAAAATTGAATCTCATCGGATTCGGTCTTCTTCAGTCTGTAGCCAGCCATAATCCTTGAAGGGTATTCCAGTATTGTTCGAGGGTTTGGGTTCCTTTCACTTGCCTGCTTGCTTGATTGTGCAGATCATAAATCTGCAACCATCACCTCCATTTCCATACGTTACTACTAGAGCATCCCATAATGCTTTGGCTGTTTGGTATTCTGCAACATTGTTGACCAAATTTGGCTCGATATTCTGCAAAATCCACAAGAATATGCTCAAATCCTTCTGTTCCCATCGAAGATATGTTGGATCTTCAGTTGCTGGTGCTGAGGTGTTCCGAATGATGTACCCAGTTCTTCCTCGAACCCCAATTTCGATGATTCGTGCCCATAGGGAATAATTTCCCCATTAAGTTTAATATTGAGATTAATTTTTTATGAATTCGATGATTGATTTGGAATGTTATTTGCAGGGTTAATTTGTTTGGTACAGTGCTTTCTGTCAAGCTGCTGCTGCCATTGTGAGTCAGGTTTGATTGTGTGGATTTTCTTCTAGTTGGATAATGATGAATTCTTTCTGAGTTCACCAGTTTTGGGTTTGATTGGCTGTTTCGGAAAAGAATTGAACAATGATGAATTCAATTCTGAGTTTTGGATGTAGATGATGAAGATTAATTAACGATTATCATATTTGTTGGTGATTTAGGAGGAAAAAAAGGTATATTATTCCACTTCTAGTTTTGTACATTCTGTTCTTATAATACATTGTTTATACTACTTAAGAAAATAAGATATTACATTATCAACTGAGTCTGCTTTCCTTAATCTGTACTCCCAACAATTTTCACAACAAATGTTTAAAATTAAGTTATATACTCTGAAACCTAATATTAAACGGTAAATTATAATGAAATTTAGTTTGACTTTCATTTAACTTATAATTTTCTTTTTTTAAGCAGAATCTATTTATAGAAATTATTCTTTAAATATTTTATTATATTTTTTAGCTCTAAGATTTTTCATTTTCCTGAAAATATTTTGAAATAGAAAAAGTGTTTAGGATTGTAAATAAATTAAAACATTTGTGAATAGTTTGAGATTCAACTCATTAAAATTTCATCCGAAATCATTAAGTAGACTCATGAGCTCATGAATAACTCATTTTAGTATGTCCTATGAGTTTTTCATGTTTGTATGCAACATATATATGCTTAAGTTCTTTTAAATGTAACCTTCATTTTTTGAGATTTGGTTATATGCATGTTTCATATTTTAGTGTATATTAGTATTTTTTAAACTTATAATCATTAATTTGCCAAAAAAAAAACTGAAGAATTTTATTTGGACAATTATGTTATGTTTTTTCTAATGAATAATTATGTTATTGGTAATTATTCATAAAAATTTGTGTTGTAATTGTTTATTTGTGTAGCTCACCAAAAATTAATACTTGACGACAATGATTTTATTTGGTAAATTTTAAAAGAGTATATATGAGTATTTACTTGTATATACCTGCAATTTGACTGAAAATTAGTCCTTAGTGACAATTATAATTTTTAAATGTATATATTAAAAAAAAAAAAAAAACTGTATACACACACGTAAGCATGCGAAATTCATAAAATCCGCCAGTGCTCATTAAGAACTCATAGTCGATCTAACCATATTTTTTGTGAAAAAGTTAATTTTGGTGAATTTTAAGGAAAATGTGGGTACATATTTTTTATTTTTTAGTGAATAAGTATTTAAATATTTTTTATTTATTTTATTTCCATGCATAAACATTTTAGAAAATGATAGTTGCACATAAAAACTATTTCTCAGATTTTAGATAAAGTTATATTTTTTTTTTTTTAAAAAAGAAAACATAAGTTTCATTTCTTAAAACTTCAAGCATATTTTTTTAATTAACAATATATAATTTTTATAATTATGAAAAACGTCTAACTCTAGGTGTCATTAATATATGATTGTAGATTTGGACAAATTTTGTACGGTGAAAAAACATATTTGAATTATTCGATTAGTTTAATATAATCTTAAGATACTGTATCAGTCAATTAAAAAAAAATACATATTTCTGACATGAGAATTATTTGGAATTTTATAAATAATGGTGTCTAGTTAAATCAAAATACACCGAGCATAAGTAATCCATTTTAGGAATACTTTTCACAATAAACATTTTAAATCTACTTTTGCTAGAAATTTTCTCTGCAAAAAAAAATTATTAGAGGATTTAAACTAGAATTTCTTCTTCTTATATAGCGGCTTCTGCTGTTGACTAAGGCAACATAAAGGAAATATATATATTACTTATACTAATGCGAAACTTCAGCTGTTGAGGAATAAAGGAAAAAGAAACCGAAAAGGAAAGAAAAAATATATTTGCTTTTTGACCTCTAATCAAAAGTAATCCCAACCCAGTAGGGAACTCAATTATTGGTGGTCACGCAGCTCCCCCTCCTCCGGTGCTAAGTTCAATGTTGTACTGACTAAAAATATTTTTTGGACCAAAACTTTTTCTACATAAACCATGAGACTGAATAAATCGTAGATTAATCAAAAAATAATAATAAAGTGAACATATCTCAATTTTTTCCTATAACTAGCGTGGAAGGAGGAGAACTAAAAATGATTTGCTATACTATCAGCCTGGTCCTGCGTATCATTTAAATTTTTTTTTTTAAATGTAGAACCGGAATCAACTCATGTTAAGCAGTAAGCAATTATATGGGATTTTATGTTTATGTTTGTTAATAGATTGATTCTTTAAGGGGGAAAAAAAGATTTTTTTTTTTTTTTTCTAGCATGATAAGAAAGAAGGGTTACAACTGTAAACAACAGAATGTCAGGTTAATTGAATGCGAAATGAAGTACCAAAGAAAGAGTGGTAAATAGCTAGGGAACATGTGATTCCTTCTGTTCTGTATCCCTTTGGTTGTTTTCATAATATTATTACTATGTACTCTTATGGGACTCCCAAACATATCCTCAAATTAAATGTTATTTTATTAATATATCTCTGTTAAAAAAAAAAAATTAAATGCTTGTTTATATTTAGGTAACTTCAAATTATGCTCGTGAACTGATTCGAAATTCGGCTTGAAAGTTGGTTCAAAATTTGGCTCATAAGTTCGTTAATTTCTTATGTAAAACGATGTCATTTTGCATACATAAATAAAAATCTTTTTCAATTGATGAAACATGCTCGTGAATATTACAAATTCGGGTCATAAGCTCATTCAATAAGGGTCTTATGAAAAGTTAGCCGATATTATTTAAGAAGCAATCTATGAGTTTGTGAATAGAGTTCGAGCTATGCTCGTTTATCAAACAGCTTAATCTTAGATGATTAAGTTAAATAAATGAATTCGAACAAGCTTTTTACAAATTAAGTTCTAATTTATTTATAAGATTATCGGTTTATTTGTAGCTCTACATATATAAGAAGTGATAAAAGAGGAAGGTATGAAACTTTTTTTTTATTAAAAAATTGTTTTAAAAAAAATATAAAAATTAAAAAATGTGAAAGGAATAGTGATCGTTTTGTTTTTTTAAACCATGGAATAGTGGTCATGTGATTCCTTTATCTTGAAAAGCAATATATGATTTGTCCAAAAACTACAATTATTTTTTTTTTTACAATTTTCAGTTTAAATTTGGCATTTGTAGTTTTTTTCAAAAACTACAAATTGAACTAAACATATTAAAATAGAATAACATTTATTAACAGAATTCATAAAACCATGGTAAAGCAAATTTGCAAGAATTGTTTGCATAGCTAGAAAATGTCCAAAGAAAGCTCCTCTCTCTCTCTCTCTCCCTCTCCTTCCTCCAAAACCTTTTTCATCAAAATAAAAAATATCAATAATCAATAAAATAATAAAAACTCTAAAAGTATAATGTCTTTCTTCAAAGCTCATCAACACCAAATGCTTTCTTTCTCATCCCTTCTTTCTTTTAACACACTGCATTTTCTTTTTATTTCTATCTATATCCTCTAAATCTTGAATCTATTTTCCTTTTCCAATATTTTCTAGCAAGACAAACAAAACCCATAACTCCATTCCCTAAAACCCTCTAAACCCTAACTTAATTTTTTTTCTAATGTCTTCTTCTCCACTAGACCAGCAGCAGCAGCAACAACCACCGCCCATGATGGAAGTGACCCAACAAACCTACACAGCCCGTACGGGTCATGGGTCGGTTGGACCCGTAATAGCAGTTCTAGCGGTGATCACTATCCTAGGAGTCATAGCCGGCATGATTGGCCGTCTCTGCTCGGGTCGTCCGATCATGGGTCACGGACAATATGATATTGAAGGTTGGGTAGAGAGAAAATGCTCTTCTTGTCTTGACGGTCGGGTCGACCCACCCACAGTTCGACCCGCAGATATTCCAGTAGCAGAGCCAGTACAGGAAACTGGGGTTCAAGAAATCAAAGAAGAAGAAGAGGAGCAAGAACAAAGTAAACATAAATCACATGCAAGTAGTAGTCAATCTTATTGATTCTTAATTTCTGGTAAATTTTTATATATGGGTTCTTGGGTGATGATTCTTTTTAGTGTTGGAATGTTAAAATATGTTTTTTTTGGATTCAATTTCAATATTTTGTTTCTTGATTCTGTGTTTATATTATTAATCTGATGGTCAATTAAGGAGCAAAACTGAAGAAATAGTCTTGGAAATCTTAATTATTAATTATAAACAAACCTGGAATTCAAGAATCAAGCACTCTTATCTCTTATTACTGAAATGCAAAATGCAGAGTGAAATTATTCAACATTTTGAATTACAGATATTGTACATTTCATGATAATTATTTTGTAAGGAATTGCAAAATGTAAGTATGCAGATTTATTAATGGATGCATTGGATTCCTGGTTGTTATCTGTATCGATTCTGTCGAAGAGGGTATTAAATGAAACATTCCCTCATTAGCTAGAAGCGACAAATTTGATTTAGTACCTGATGTGATGCCATTTTTTAACTATTTTTTTTTACTAGCAGTAGCATTATTTGGAGTGCTACGTATTTCATGTTCTAACAACTTATTCACTTTTTGGTAAAAAGAAAATTATGGTACAAAACAATTTGACCAGACACCACACTCATTTTCTTTTTAATTTTCTCGGATAAAAGATAATTCCACGTCTACTCTAAAACTTGACATGGAATTCTCGTATTTAATTTGAAGACAACGCTAGATTATCAGAAAAATAATATTTTAAAGATAATTGAATTTAGGAAATTTTGAAAAACTAAATATGTGAAGACGGGCAGGGCAGCTTCAATTGTAATACAACTTATTCTTCATTTCTGTCTGTTTTATTTTTTGCTAGCCTTTGGACTCTATTCTTTTAAAATCATTCATATAACTTAAAATTGCCTTGTCTGGTGATCCTACTACATTCGAATTCAAATTAGTCTGTAATTGTATTTTGTAATTATAATTATATCAAAAATTACTTTTTAATATTTATTTAAGGTAAAAAAAAACATTAAAACACCTACAACTTCAAAATAAAGATAAAAAAAATACTCAAATTCACAAATCTTTCAATTCATTAATAACCAATTTTCCGGAAAATGATGAAATCTAATGATAAAATTTACGTATATATAATAACGGTACCTTTTTTTAGTTAGATAATCTTTGTTGGATTGAACAAAATAGTCTAATTGCTTAATTCTTAACTAACTTATCCATTGTAAGTTAGTAATATATAATACATATGTTGATTCATCTGTAAACTTATCTACACCTGATAATTAAAATCAAAATTACATTATGAGCCCTCTAACTAAAATCAAATTAAGAAAAAAAAAAATTTTAATAATTTTATTACTGAATCAGAACAAACAGATAAAAAAAGAAAAAATTAAAGTTTTTTTTTTTTTTTTTAGCAATACTTGTTGCCACTCATTTTAAAGATCATAATATTTAGACTAAGGCTTTTATGGTTTTAGTTTTAGACGGTGTTTATCTAAGCCGGTGCTTTTTGGCTTTGCTTATATTTCTATATATTAACTCTTCTAATAATGTATTAAATTATGAAGCCACAAATTTCCAAATTCTATCGTTTTTTGCAGCAAAGTCTGAAAAATATCATCAAACTACTTGTCCGTCAAAAACTGATCTCATAACCCTTATTGACAAATGACGGAGGTGTTAGGACTCCTGCTGGAAGGTACTGCAGGGGCTGGTTGCCGCCTACCTCTGTTGGGGATGCCGCCCCCACACCCCTCACTTTGAGGTGGATGATGCCTCTGTGCCCGTGCAATCTATTCGGGAGGAGGCTCGGCAAGACATCCAGCTGCAGCTAATGAACTTGCAGCCCTTACTTACCAAAATTGGCCATGCTTTCGAAGGCAGCGGTATAATCATTAAAACTCATCGCGCCACACAAGTACTGCTAAAAATAATCCACATTGATCTAGATGACCTCCGAATAAGATCTAACCTATTCAGGTGAAAAAAGATTGATTAAATAATTAAATTCGCTCTACATAAGAAAGATAAATTCAAATTCAAATAAAAAAGGTAAATGAAATCCACCAGTGTAGGTCTCAAAAGAGCCTATGTAACCCTGTTGCACAAGGAAGCTCCTCCTATCCACTAGATTCATCATGTACTAGAGTGTTCGAGCCTGGTACCACTGTAAGTACTCCAGCGACTCCTCGGTGTGTGGAATGTAATCCCCCACAAACAAGGTGTCGGTTCACTGCTCCCACCGAGTGACGTACGTCGAGTGGTACCTGCGCTAATCCTCGTACTGTCGTTCGATCCTCACTAGCTTGTGCAGACATGCGTGCTCCGCCCTCTCCAGCAGGAGATCCTGATCGGGTATCACTTGCCAATACCCGAACTGTCACATTGCCCTGCCAGGGGTGTAAAACTTAACCAACTCAAAGAATATCAGCTATGTCTAAGTGGTTTAGATGTGGGAGCCCTCCCTGCACACATCGGGTAGGTCGCACAAGATTTCATCCAAATATGACATCCAAGAGAACTATCGAATAATAAAAATTATTAGTGTCTTTTTTTGAAAAGAATAATGTAAATATCAAGCGACAAAACAAGATGTCACAAATACCTCGACATCATGTAGAACCTTAATAGATTGTGGCTCTTGATGGCCTACAAAATTTTCTCCATGTGTTACCTTTAAACACAAGAAAATATTAGTTAGCATATACAAATAAAAATAATAAAATACAATGGACCAAGATACATATTGCCGTGCGTACAGACAATCATCGAGCACTAAAGGATGTCGGGATGAGAGTGTCAGTTAGAATGTGGCAATCCTCTCCCAAGCCCACGCCTGCGTATAGTAAAATTGATTCATGAGTTAGTTATATACGTAGTGCGTACACAACAAAAAAACAACTATTCAATAATACTCTGAAATGTAGGGCTTCGTGGCACAATTGCCTATACAGAAATGCCAAAACAGCACTCCCCAAATTGTATTGGTGACAAGCCTAAAGTCGGCCAAGAACAGCAACAGAATCAAGTCGATGTTGTTCTTCATCGAATCACAGAACAAGAATGTTCCGAGTAGTCACATCACAAATCACCATGCTCTCTGCAGTAGGCCTCATCCGACAAGTTGTCTCCTACACCCGTGGCGAGATGTCTGTGCAGGCTACAAAACATTAAACTACAATACTGAATCTCATGGTCCGTAGGGGTGAAGCCCAAAAAAATCTTGGCAGTAAGCAGGCCAGCTAATCTGGGGCACAGTATACTAGCCCATAACAACAAGTTCGTCGACCCGCAACTTCATCATCAACTTCACGTCTTGAAGTGTGATGGTCCCCTCTTTGAACAATAAATGAAACGTGTGTCTCCAAATGGCAACACTCTGCCAGAGTAGTCAAGAGGGCCTAGTCGAAGTAGATCAAACCAATCCTCCATACTGGAACAAAACTTAACTCATTGATGTACGTGAGAGTCTGTGCATGCTCTACATTAAGTAGCTGCCATTTATTCGTGTCGGCTCTCCTACAATTTAGGAGTTGATCAAATCTCTCATCGCCGTGGAATACGTAGTACCCCGTGGAATACGTAGTACCAACACCCTGATCTAACACCCTTTGCTACTTTGCTACTGGGAACTCAAGCAAGAAAACAATTCCATTATTACACGTTGTACTGGCAATTAAATTCTAATTCAAATTTCAACATATTATGATTGAATAAATTTACTATTTATAAATATTATTTATAATATTATTAACCTATATAATATTATTTATAAAATAATAATATTTACAAAATAATAATATTATTCCCTGGATATTATTTATAATTATTATTAAATTTATTATTTATAAATATTAAAATAATATTATTTATAAAACAATAATATTATTAGTTGGAGATTCCCTAATTCTTCAGTTATTCATATATTGTTAGCTAAATAATTATCTAAACTACAAATGGTTATGCTAAATCACAAAGTGACAAAATAAAAAAAAAAGTAAAAGTCATGAAAAAGGGTACTTACATCTAGTAGATGACTAGAATGAGAAAAAACTTTGAAACTCAGCAAACTCTGAATATTGGCGGAAATTTTGATAGAAAAATGGGAAGAAGAGGAGGTTCGTTCTGGAGAAAATATGAAATATATTTCTTAAATAAGTTATGTGAAATATCTAAACATGACACATGTACATACGCTAGTGATCATTTTCAAAAAAACTAACAGACGTTATTCTGCAAAACTGATATGAGATGCATATCAAATGACAGTGAGTGGTCATTTTCAAAAATTGGGGACACGTATTGGCTACAATAATTAACTTCGCTAGAAGCCATTATTAATTTAATTAATCTTCTATGAATTTTCGGATTAAGAAATATTTTGCATATGTGATTTGTGAAATAAAATAATGAAGGATAATTGGTATGTTTAGTTATGTGGCAAAAGTTGAAAGAGAGCAAAGAACCAAAAGAAAATTGCTGAATCAATTAGAGAATAAGTGTTTGATTAAACCAGTAGAGCCATATTTATGTAGAGATGATAAGTTAGTCAATCATTATAAGCAAATTCATGAGAGGGAACATCAAAAGAGGTTGAATCAACTAGAGGGAAAAGGAGAGTTAGGTACATAAAAATGGAGAAGTACTCCAAAATTAAGGGATGTTGTGAACAGGACAAGTTCACTAAAGAATTGCAAATTTTTTGAGCTCTTGATTTGGTTGTCCTATTAATTCTCTTTGCTAGTGGGATTGGACAAACCCAGCATCTGCGTCAAACCTTATTCTTCTAAAATTTGATGCCAAATTGCCAATTCCTTGTGTACAGAAATTTTGTTGTGATAGAAATAAAATGATCTTGTAACTTTTTTGTGGCTGCTTATACAATCTACTTCACAGTAATTGTACAAATGCTAGTTGAATGTTGAGCATAAAAAATGTCATGTAAACTTAAAATATGAGTTCCTGTCTCATTAACAAAACCAATTGCTTTTTTCTGTCAGATTCCGTTTCTACTGAACAAATCTCTCTTTCAATTGTTAGTGCTCGTTGAGGTTTTATGCTTTTGATATTACTAGTTAATATCATCGTCTTCTTCTTTAGGCTAAACACCAATAGATATTTTTAAAAAAATTTTATTCCCATGTTTGCCATTCTTTCTAATTATTGAGATTTACTTAATTTTTACCTTTCTGTTTTTATTGGAACTGTTGCCTGGGAAAGTGGCAAGAGAGTGAAAATTGATGTCCAAGTGCTTGCCTCACCTTTCCACGCCACGAGTCCTAGGCAACTTCTAGTGCCTAGTCCTAGATATTGAGATGCAAGCATTGCAATATAAACTCAATAATGCATTAGTGAGATTGGCCTTTTGTGCCACTGTTGGATCTAATCAATATTTGACATATAGGATAGGAAGATCACTAATAAAAATATCTAAATTCTGACATTTTGTAGATGGTCGAACAATAGGGTGAAAATAAAGTGAAACTCTTTTAAGGTTTTAATTTATGGGCTCAACTAGAGTAATTTAAAAATCATTACAAACTTTCTTCCGTGTTGGTAAGCAGTCCATTCCAAGGTGGAAAAGTTGAGAGAGGAACCATGTCCTTTTTTTATGACAACCACTATATATATAGTGTTTTCATCTTTTCATAATTTGGAATAGTTAGTCATTAGAGTTATTTGTGGCAATGTTAAATGTTAGTTCATTGAGAAATGGGGTTTTTTTCTGTAGCTTTAATTAAATTTGATATATTATTCTCTTAAAAATTGAAAATCAAGTATTGGATTGTTTGGATAGGGCCAGTTTGACTAATTTCCCCAATTGCAAGATTCAGTTCAACATGCGATGCACAAATGTAATTGTTTCTGATGTCATTTTAAGTTAATGATCAAAGTTTTAAGTTAAATAATACAAGCTGCTACCGCTTAACTTTGGTCATGTACTCGTATTTGAATTCTAAAACGCTTAACTTTGGTCATGTACTCGTATTTGAATTCTAAGACGTGAAGTTTGGTCTTTTAGATGTGTCTTTAATATTTTCACTATTATCTTACTATTTCAATCGAGTCATTGCGTCCACATTCACCCGTGTTTGGCGGGTTATAACTAATGAATTTTAATATGAATTTTTTTTTTTATAAATCTTGTTTAGGTTAGTCTTTATTAAATTTAACATCTAATGATATAAAATTTTGCGATTTTGCAGAAATTATTTGACATTTTGTTGTCCATTTAAAACAAGTCTTGATAAAGCATAACTTACAATAAGTAGACATTTAATCTCTTAGTAAATATGCTACTTCTACTGTTGGAATTTGCAGTACTATAATTGGCATAATATACTTAATTTTGCTTTCAGCATAAGTAGATTAAATGCCCGAAGAACCTCCACTCGGGGGCAAATCCTATGGTTGCTCAACTAAAACAGTAAACAAATGAGGGTTTAAAGCTATTCAAGGCTTTGTCTTTCATCCACTCTACTATAGATGAACCTATTTTTCCTAGAATTATGGTTGCTAAGATAGCCAAGCAAACTTGAGATTTGTTAAAAGTTGAATTTCAAGGGTTGGAAAGAATGAAAGAAATAAAAATGCAAACAATAAAGAGGGAGTTTGAAGTTTTAAGCAGTAAAGATGGTGAAAGTATAAAAAATTACCGCTCAAGAGTGATGCAAGTTATGAATTAATAAAGGACAAATGGTGAAAAACTTTCAGGTCAAAAGGTGGTGGAAAATATTCTCATTGCTCTTCTTGAAAAACATAAGTCAAAGGTGGCTGTCATTGAAGAATCTCATGATATGTCCAAGTATTCCATTATATAACTTATATACTCTCAAAATCCTTATGTTTACCAAAATATACTTTCAAGTCCTTTAATTTTTAAAATATTGTACTCTCATATTATTTCATTTAAAAAAGACATTATCTCTAAATAGTAAGGATCAATACTATAATTTTTTTTATATTCTATCTTCATATTCATAAGGGGTAAAATGCAATTTTTCATACTAAATACTCTAAATTTAGATTCCTACTCACAATGAGAGCTTCAAATTTGTATATTGCCAAAAATGGATTTGGAGTATTTGGAATGTGTAATTGCGTTTTGATCCTTCATGAAGGTAGAATATAAGGAAAATTATTTTTTTGTCCTCACATTACACTTGTACTTCTTTCGAGGAAGCTAAACAGCGGACTAATTAGCCCTATCTATTGAGTTACCTTTTGTTCAATTGAGACTCCTACTCTATTGAAGACAGCCATGAAAGGTGATAAAGGTCACTCTCATTCAGCTCCTATTCATTCCTACTTGAAAGACCCCTACTACCAGCTTTTCTATTCGGCTAGCCCTTACCTTTTACAGCAGTTTCTACCTCCCTAAAATAACTACATGAAATCGTGCTTAGCTTCATGAATCTTAATGATTTAAAAGCTCTTCCGAAACCCTGGAAACTGGCTATTTTGAAGGTTTGAGGGAAGAAGCCTCTGTCAATCGTCAAACCAGCACGAGAGTCAATCGGGTCGATCAGAATGTCCTTTTTTCACAATGCTATAACATTCTCAAGTTCTAGTCTGACTTTTATGATTAACTAGCATTGAAATTGGCTCGCATGCCCTATTCAAGGTAACGTTGGTGAATTAAGTGAAGGTACGAAAAGAGAGGGATTTAGGTCAACTTTTCACCCAGTCAAGTGCAAAAAATACAGTAGAATCACACAACGCATGCTGCTGGTCTGCATCATCTGGTTCATTCTTCTTGGCTAATAGACTAGTATCAGTGTAAGACGATTGTCTTAGAAAGGGGAATCTTAGAATAAGAGTGTTTTTGGTAAGCAAACTAGCCCCGGCGCGTGGAATAACTGCAAGAGTTCCTGATCCTCTAACAATATATGGACTAGAAAATGCTCCTAGTAAGACTGATTAACAACTACTTTGACACATAAAGACTTATCCATAGATAAATGGCATAAGATTGACAAAAAAAAACCATCTATAATTAACCGGATGGCTTCTATTCCCTACTTTCTAATCTCCTAGGTCTCTCAGTTGACGTCTGAAGAATCTATGGTCCCTCTTTTTCTTCATTTTTCCGTCCGAGAGACTCAACTAAGCTTTCTTTGAGTAATAGTCCTATCAGGTCAAAAGGCATCATTGTCTGAAATCCTGGGTGGCAGTACTCGTCGTAGTCTTTTAGTTTTAGCTTATGTTGTGGTTGGCCTTCCTACACACACGCGCCCGCCAGAATGCCTTCTTGGTTTTGGACGAAACCAATCCGGATACATGTTCAGGTCGAGCTTGATCCGCTAGCCAGATGACAAGGCTTTAAGGGACGAGCCAAAGGTAGAGACAACAGAGTCAAGGAAAATTTTGGAGGGAATACTGGAACCCCCACTTTGGCATTCAATGGCACAGAGTGAAGGTCCTAGAGATCCTTTTTATGGCTTTGAATACAACTAAGAACATTAGCTCGTTCAGAGGAATAAAATAGTAATCCCTTTAGATGTCTATGTATCCTTTTTCTCATCTTCTAATTCTTTTTTATATCATTTATTTAAGAAACTCTCTCTCTAAAAAAAAATTGTGTAAATTAACGTGGGGTCAAACTCTCGATGGCCATAGACCATAATGGTTGGTCGTGCTTCTATTTTCAATTCCCATCATCATATTGATGATAAATCTCCTTGTGCTCTGCATAAAAACTTGGAGTCACTCGAATCTCCTTTAACGGAAGAAATAGAATATCGAGAAGGAATACCAACAAATAGTTCACTCGCTGAGTCTCATTGCGTCCATGGTTGAATACGCTTTTGAAGAAATTCCAGGAATTTCTCGATTTTAACTTCTAAGTATTGGTCTCTGGTTTGATGGTTGCACGTGCTAAAAATTTGGTACATTCGCCTTGTGAGTTTGAAATGCTCTTGCTGCTTTTTTTTTTTGTTTCGAAGTTTCTTCTCTCCGGCACCTAAGTTTTAAATAAAGAAAAGGTGATAAACTCTTATTTCTCCTTGTTCTTAGGCCAGACATATAGTGAAGTTGCTATTGAATTTGCATCAGCCCTCTCAAAAGTCCAGAATCCTCACTCACACTCTATATCACTTCAAGTGAAAGAGCTAGAAAGCCAAGCTAGCCCTAACACACTTCGATGGATCATACATTGCACTACCACCCTACCTTATTCTCTCTTGGCAATAGTCTGTCTTCACAAAGCGCAAGCAGAACGGGCACGAAGAAAAAGAAGTGTGAAGGAGAAGCACCCGCCTGCCAGTGATCAATCTTTGTGATTGACTTTTCACACATTTTGAGTACTTTTTATAATAATAATAAGTCAAGTCAAGAATAATATAAATATAATAAATAATCGAATTGGATGAGCTTTTAAGGGACTGTAAGGACAGTATAATATATTAAAATTTGAAGGAATTTAAAATATATTAAGAAAAACTTAACGACTTTAGAGATAATCTACCTTTTATTTACTTTTAATAATTTCAGCTTATTCTTGATAGTCTCAATGGAAATGTGGAGTATATTGTTGTGAAGCGAGAGATGATGTAACCAATAATTTAAAGATTTATGGTACTGTGGGAAATAGAGATTTTTTTTTTTTTTGAAGAATTAGATGTCTACAAGGCATTTGATGCATTATCTGTTAGAAAATGAAATAATATTTCTATTACTAGTATTTATATAATTACGTTCTAAACATTTTGAAGTAACATGTAAATGGTTGTTTTAGATTTTACACTAAATATAAACTAGTTGTAAAACTTGTGTAAATGTGGTGTTTATAGTAAATTAGATTTATATGCAAATAGTATACTATTTTTAAATTAATGAAATATGTTATAAAATATGTTATTATTATGAAATCTTTAAAAAACTTGTTGTAAATCTATTGTAGATTCATGTGAAATTTCATAAACGCATTGTAATCTTATTGTGAACTACTTATTAACTAGTACGTGTATTGGTCGTGTGATTTGTTTCTTTCATAAAGTTATATTATTAACCTTTTTTAGACCTTGTTTTTTGAGGGAAATGAGAAATTTTTTATATTCTTAAAACAAACTCTTTAAAAATTAAGGAGAATTGTAATAGATGTCAAATAATGATATTTGTATTTATAGTAATATCATATTATTTGGAATAAAAAGTAATTGGATTATTAAATAAATATTAATTTTAATTACTAATAATTATGCATATGAATTGGTGAAAAAAAATTATATATAAAATTAAATATCTATATATTAATACCGTGAATAGTAAATATGGGTACTTGTATCATATTAATAAATATAAATATGAATAATCAGTTTACAACCAATTTATAATAAGCCTTAAAAATTATCAATCTATCAAACTTCAATTTGCCAGTTTACATTAAGTTTATAACTCATTTATGAAGCGTATATGAAATTAGTAAGAAATTATCAATAAGCCAAATTTTGAAAAAGTGTGTCCTAAGTTTCGATTTATGGCTTCCTTACAAACCGGTTTATGGCTTCAATTCACATATTCATGGATCTCTTCTCTCCCAAAATTCCAGTATTTTCTCTTCCAAGTCATCTCCCTTCAAATTTATGGCTTCCTTACAAATCCATATACAAAAATAGCCCTATTAAGTTTATCAATAAAAAATTGATCATTTTTTAAAATTATTTTATATCGTAAAACTAAACTAACAAATAGTAAAGTTAAAGTGGTTCAAATAAGAATTCGGAACACAATCAAATAGTTGGAAATAAGAGAATATAAATTTATATGCATGAGTGTACAAAATCATTTGAAATTAAATTTATTTTATCTTATTTTCTTTCAACCAGCTGATATGTCACAATTTAAAATTTTTTGACCAAATTGAAAGAATTCAACTTGTTTGTGGGACCTTTGAGTTAAGCAAATATTAACCAGAGTTAATTGCAATACAATTTAAAATTTTGGACCAAATTAAAGGAATTTGACTTATTTGTGGGACCCTTTGAGTTAAGGATGTATTAACCAGGGTTAATTGATTGTTGTAGGTGAATTTATTGAGTTTCTTACCTAAAGTTTGAGATTTCAATCTTTCCATTTTTACTCTAATCGGAATCCATATTTGAAAAAGAATAAAAACGTTTTTTTACGTTTTTCGAAAAAATAAAAATAAAACATACATTAAAAAATGGCGAGGACTTGGATTATTGTTTCTATTTGAAAATTATAATAATGTTTTTGAGGGTTTTTTTTTAAACAGATTTATTTGAAAGTTTAATTGAAACGACATAAAAATTCCACTTTTCATTTGTTATTTCACATTGCCCATATCACGTTTATTTAAAAGCCAATATATGCCAATGAACACTTGATTTAGTTTTATTTTTGGTGGATCTTTGACTAGTGAGATTAATTTAATTCTACATGTCCCACCAATAAGTTGGATTCTTTCAATTTGCTCCAAAATTTGGTATAAGTTGGATTCTTTCAATTTGCTCCAAAATTTGGTTTGTTGTACAATTTGATTTACTTTACGAAATATGGCATATACGTTATAAAGATCAAAATATATAGTGCATTTTTAATAATTCGTAAAATTCGTTGTACACAAATATAATAGGTCGTGTTTGTGCACTAATATATATAAATTTATATTTTCTTATTTTTTAACTATTTCGTTCACTTGCCTTTTTTTTTTATTTTTAATATGTTTTTTTTATTTTTTTAAAATAATAAAAATAATTTTACTTTAAATAAACACATATTTATAAAATAACAAAAAAGTGATAATAACCTGATTAAAACATAAAAATACAATTGCTTAAACAAAACTCAAAATTTGTGTTATCTAAATTTCCACGAGAATTCAAATCATATTGGACCTTAAAACCCAATAGTTCAAAATTTTGGGTTATCAAGATAGATAGCACATTCTATATATTTAATATTAGTAAATAGCACTATGTTTTGAAAAGGGAAAATTATGATTTTGTTAATGTTTTATCATATTTAAGGATTTTCTTCTTATATTTTTAAAAATATACAATATTCTATTTATATTTAAAAAAAAATAAATGAAAAAGTCATTCCATCTATCATTCAATTAAAATTAATGACATAAGGATTAAACTATAATTTTATGCACTATTTTAATAATACTAAAAAACATGAAAGACCAAAAAGCAATTTTTCCAAACATGTCTTCTTCTTCCGGGTGGTTTACAAAGGGGCGGTTAAAATATATAAGGTGGACAAAAAAATGGACAAAATTTAAAAGGTGGACATAAATACGGCTTTTGCTAAAGAGATATGCAAACTTCTAATGATCAATTAGAAGTTCGCATAACTCTTAGTATGCGAACTTTAAGTTCGTCAAAGAGATATGCGAACTTAAGGTTCGCATAAGAGTTATGCGAACTTCTAGCTGTATAAATAGGAAGAAAGAACCCAGAAGAGGAAAATCAAAACAGAGAGACAAAAAACTGAGTACAACAAAAAACAGTTTGTGTTATTCACTAGGTATTGTGGAAAATGGCACATACTAATCCATTTCCATTAAATATATACTGGAGCAGTACAGTTGAACTTATCGACGGCGTAATCGGTGTAAATAACAATTTTGCGGACGAAACGGTATGTATCGATGCTAAATATTCATTTGATGAATTTTATGATAGGGTATGCGGAGAATGTGGGTTTAATAGAGCTGTCGTA
>CANUEY010592280.1:0-13630 GCA_948099555.1 Croton setiger
TATATATATATATATATATATATATATATTGGTCGATGAACTTTCTTTAATCATCAGCATCACTGTAATAAATGTTTAGTGTATCCATATGACTGTAGACGATAAAAATGAATAACAAGCTGTGGATGGTGAGATTTAATAGCCAACTTGTTTTTGGTGATATAGTCAATGATCCAATTTCATGTCTGATCTCGTATCATGTTCATGAGGATATCTAGTGCTTCTAATATGAGGACATTGGCTCACCTGTGCTTTTTACTTTTACCATTTCTGGAATTGCTTTTAAGCAATTTCCTCTTGCTCTCTCTTAGTAAAGTGAGTTTTTTTTTTACAAGATATATTCATGAGAAAACACTGCCAATCTAGGTGTTCGGGATGAAGGCAGACTACGTGAATTGTTTTTTTCTTTTTTAGGAAAAAAAGAAGAGTTCGATGAAGGCCCAACTTTGAATTGTGATTGGTGTTCAAAATTTTCATCATAGTTTCTTGGTTTAAAGCATCCAGTAGATCTGGCAATGAATTTTTTGTACCTGAAAAAAAATGTTTTGCCAATGGATTGATCAACACTGATTGTTCACCACCTACAATCTAAAACTGAGTTAAGCTTTCTGCATGCATGACCTAGTGACTTAAACTCTACATTAGTTTCCCCAGTTGGGGTTTCAGTTTCCAGTGTGATGCAAGGCAATGCTGGAGTTGATTATTAGCAGCTTGAAGCTTTTATTGACAATTGTATAACTAGGCAGAAGGTGGCACCTGTTTGGTTAAAGTCAGCAGGAGAGTGAGGGGAATGCGTATAATGCATATATGCAACTACAATTTTTTTTGTTTTTTGGTTCACGACTCCTTTGCACTGGTATACTGGCCAGTTATCACTCTATACCGTATCTCTGCACTATAATTTCTGTGCCATATCATCACTACAATTTAATTGTGCATCTGGTTTCCAATTGTTGCTCTAGTATTCTCATTGGATCATAGGAAAAATGACGTGACAAATATTTGTTTCATATCTTGATGTCTGTGTGAAACACACTGTTATTTCCATGCCTATATGATTTATGGATTCTTTAATTCGGAATTTGGCCTGTTTTCATTGAAGCTGCAAGCATGAATGGTTTTAGTTTATTACTGTTGGAAGTTTGATGATATGGTAATTGATTGCTGGGAAACATAACTGCTCCTTAATTTTCAGGAGGTGCAAAAATGGGTGCTGGTGGCAGAATGTCTATTCCTCCCTCTACAAAGAAGTTGGAATCTGAGGTCTTGAAGCGAGTCCCGTACTCAAAGCCACCATTTACACTTGGTCAGATAAAGAAAGCTATCCCGCCTCACTGTTTCCGGCGTTCTGTTCTCCGCTCGTTCTCATATGTCGTTTATGACCTCACTCTTGCCTTTATCTTCTACTATGTTGCCACCAATTACTTCCACCAACTTCCTCAACCTCTCTCTTGCGCAGCCTGGCCAATTTATTGGGCCTTCCAAGGATGTGTACTCACTGGGGTTTGGGTTATAGCTCATGAGTGTGGGCACCATGCCTTCAGCGACTATCAATTGCTTGATGACATTGTTGGCCTTGTCCTCCATTCCTGTCTCCTCGTCCCTTACTTTTCATGGAAACATAGCCATCGTCGTCATCACTCTAACACTGGTTCTCTTGATCGAGATGAAGTATTTGTGCCTAAAAAGAAATCTAACATGTCTTGGTTTTCCAAGTACCTTAACAATGTACCAGGCCGCATAATCACTCTTACCATAACACTTACACTTGGCTGGCCTTTATACCTTGCATTTAATGTTTCAGGCAGGCCTTATGATAGATTTGCTTGCCACTTCGACCCATATGGCCCTATCTATACTGATCGCGAGCGAACTGAAATATTCATTTCTGATGCTGGTATTCTTGCTGTGACATATGGTCTCTACCGTCTTGCTGCAGCAAATGGGTTAGCTTGGGTTATTTGCACCTATGGCGTACCATTGTTAGTGGTGAATGCATTTCTTGTTATGATTACATATCTTCAACATACCCATCCTTCATTGCCACATTATGATACTTCGGAATGGGATTGGCTAAGAGGTGCCATGGCGACTGTTGACAGAGATTATGGCATCTTGAACAAGGTATTCCACAATATTACAGACACTCACGTAGCACACCATTTGTTCTCGACAATGCCACATTACAATGCAATGGAGGCTACAAATGCCATAAAACCAATTCTGGGAGAATATTACCAATTCGACGGGACTCCTTTCTACAAGGCAATATGGAGAGAGGCAAAGGAGTGCATTTATGTGGATACAGATGAAGGAGAGCAAGCCAAAGGTGTGTTCTGGTACAGAAACAAGATTTGATCATTGCAAAAATTTGCAAGTTGTTGGGTACTTGATAGGATTATGAATTTGCTTTCTTAGTAGTAATTTTGGTTGTCCAACTTTCTTTGAACTGAAATAAAATCTTAGTTTGTGTTTATTTTGGAGAAAAACAGAACAATGGAATGTTCTAATCCATGCTGTTGAATCTCGAATAAGTTATTCATTTTGAAAATTTGAATGCCAAATCTATTGGTCTATTCTATGTAAGAAACTAACAGTTATAACTTGAAAACGTTTTAGGCATTACAAATCTACTTGTTTTATTATTGATTAGTAGATATCGTACAAACTAATCCATCCTCCAAAATGTTTTAGGCATTACAAATCTGCAGCTGTTTTAAGGATTTTATGATTTTTCATTCAGATTTCGCAGATGCACGTAGTTGTACAACACTGATTTTACATTTTTTTTTTTTTTTTTGGTTTTTGATTTTGTAGTTATATTGTACATCTTTTTGTATCCTCATTCACTCGCTCCTTGCATGCTTTTATACCTTAGCAAAAAAATCTCATCTTAATTTTTGTCAATTACTATTTTTTTAATAACTTAACAAATAACACTTTTTATAATTTTATTAATAATAAATCTTATTTTATGTTTGTTCATAGCAATATAATATAGGTAATACACATTTAGTTATATATAATCAAATATATGTAAATTTATCAGTAAATATAATGTAATAGTTACTTAGAATTAAAAAATAAAAAAGTTGCTATTTACTGCAATAGTATTATGTCACTTTTTGGCTTATTTTTATTTTACTTTATTGACTATTACATTTTGAACATTTTTTTAAGTAACCACACAATTTTTGTCTTGAAACACTTTCTTGTTTTTGACAATAGAGTTAAACACTTATTTAAATCATAGTAATTTATCACAAATTCTATAGATATTATTCTGAGGTCAGAATTCCCGCTTATTTGTATATTATTTTGGTGCATTATATATATAAAAGTTATAGGTCAAAATGGTTTTTTTTTTTTTAAAAAAAAAAAGTCTTGAAAAGAAAATAGTATAGTACATGTCCATATGCAAGACATGAGTTAAAAAATACAACATTTTGATTATTTAATTATTGATTAATCAGTAATTAGTCGAAATCATATATTGTCACTCGTAATGCGCAGACGCAATCAAGCATGTTTTATAATTCCAAAAGATAAAATTACCATTAATTAATTTTGAGAGGGCACAAGGCTTGAAACAAGATATCACTTGCTTTGCTATTGATAATGACCTTTATATGACCATTGCAATGTACTTCACCGCTGTTCCAATAGAATAGCAAAACAAAACCCCCAAATTTAAGAAAAATATATTTCTTTTTTCCACTAGATTTATTAATTGAAAAATAATATATTACCTCAGTTTCTATCAAATAGATAAATTAGAGCAAATATGTGTTTTAATAAAATAGATTTTGAGTATAAATTAAACATTTTCTTATAGCATATCTGAGTTATCTTTTAGCGCATATGAAGTTTATATTTTATTAAGTGGACGTAAGTTGTTTTCATTTATAGTAAAATGAAAAAATAAAAATAAAGAGAAAAAACTGAGGATAAATAGTAAATTTTAAAGAAACTATTTAACTCAAAACCTGATATCTAATATCATAATAAAGAACTGAACTTAATTCATTCTAAAAGTTCAACTTAATCAGAATATGATTGTTCAGTCTTATATTCAATTGGAACTGCTTACTCTTAACTGAAGTAGAATTTTAATGAAGTTATCTATTTCATTGAAATAAAAAAATATTTTTTTTTAAATTAAAATGTAACTTATTGATCATCTTACATCCTACATAAAGTAAAATATATGAAGGTCTTGGATCGATAGATTCCTGTCAAATATGCTATTATTATTAGTTTGGTGCATATTTAAATGCAAGGACTATCTCTTATTATGTAATTCAAATATTATCATGTTGATAAGTGGTTTCCTATAATAACAATAACAACAACAATAATAATAATAATAATAATAATAATAATAAAGTTTTTGAAAATTTAGTTGGAATTGTTAATGTTGGAACAAAGTTGATAAAATGTGTGTATGGATGTGTTGTTCTGAAATTAATTTTGAAAATTTGGATAAAATAGATAAATAATAAAATGTAGGAAGATAATAATATTGTTAAAGATTTGATAATAATTTTATGGTATGTAAAAGAAGGAAGAAATGAAGGGTATATATGATGGTGAAATTTGATAGAGAGGATATTTCGTGATGATGGAGACATGGAGGATATGAGAGAAAGGCAATTAGAGTGTTTTAATACAGATGATGATTTGAATGTCTAAAACTAATTTAGTTTTTTTTAACAGAACTTAATTTTAATTTACTAACTCTTAAAATCAATTATATTAATATTTTTAATTTCTTCAAAAGAAAAAATAATTTTAAGCACTTCCAATATATAAATTCAACTAAGCATTTCACCACCTAATAAATCAGCAATAGAGTGTTCTGATTTTTTTTGGCTAATGCATTTTGTTAAAAAAGATAAAAAATACTAAATATCTTATTTTCAACGAATACTACGTGTATAAGATTTGCAACAATATTCTAACCACGTCAAACAGTGGGGTCCACTATGTTCTCTTTAGTGGTTGGGTTGGGTTGTTGGGCTAAGCCAACGCATATTGCCACGTGGCATTTCGAATTACGCAATGCGTGGGCAAGGCCGGCACGCGGCTCATATGTTGCTCTGTTAATAACGCGCTAAATCATTTGCCCTCAGATTTCATTTCATGCCTTCACGTGCGCATCTAACGGTTAATATTCTCCAACTGCTTTTCTCGCATTATCAATTCTCTAACGTAAATACTTGTATATATCTGGTCCGGTTCAGCAGGATATCCTATGAATAAAATCAATGGCAATTTTTTTTTTTATTTTATCATTTTGTTTGCAAGTGTAAAATACTATTACTTTTTTATAATAAAAAATTATTTAGCTTTTTATATTTTATTTGCTTGTCCATTAGATTCGATTTACAAAAGTATTTCTCACTCGCTAATACTTTATTCAGCCATTGAACTGCTTTTTTCTTTTCCTTTTTAAATTATATGTTAAAAGGTATTTCTCACTCGCTAAAATTATTTACCACTACTTATTATCACACTTCAATTTTCATAGATTGACTTTTTTGGAATAAATATTTATGGTCAATTCACAAAAAATATATTTATAAAAGAGCTTATACATTATTGTAAAAAAAAAAAAAAAAGCTTATAAATACAATTTCACCATAATATTTTGGGTTTGTGACAAAAAATTTATACAATTTCATCATGCACCCATAAATTCGAATTTTGCACTAAAATGAATAAAATTGAAACTTTAAAGGTTCAATGGTTAACAAAGTTCCAACTTGATTTTTTTTTTTTAAGGAAAAAAGGGAATTATTGGTTTGCAGCAGTTACGATCTTTGGTTGTGGTACGTCTTCATTGCGTGTTTTTGTTACAATTTTGCATCTTGTTTCTACTCCATTTTCTTCACGATTTCAAGTTATCCCTTTGTTTCGCACTGTGTTTTTTTCCCAACTCACAGGGCTCTAGTGGTTTTGGTTTTCCAGACCATCCTGTTCCTTGATCACGGTTTGGTTGGGGACCCGTCGTGGTGTTGGTTGTGCGACGGGGAAGAGGCTCGAGACTTCGTTCTTGAGCCGGTTTAAAAATCAAGGGTGAAAGCAAGTAGTTTTAGGGTTTCTGCTCCTTTTTGGTTTTTTCTTTTTTGTTTTGGGATTTGGTGTAATGGATATGAGGGAGTAGCGAAATTGAGTTTAGTTCGGTGGTGTAGTTTTGGTGTTGTATATCCGAAATTGGGAACGTATGCTGTATGGCTTGGATCCACAAGCGTGCATGGGTTCCTTTATGTGCTTGCAAAGCTATATATGTACCTAAGAAGGTTTTTTTCACTTCGACTGAGTCCGATAGTTTGTTGCAGGAAGAGGTCTGGGTTGCATGTTTGTTAGCTGCTTTTTGGTTCTGGTGTATTGGTAATGTAGGATTGGTGCTTGGGGGAGTGGCGATGTGATGTGTGCATGGGCACATGGTTTGGAGGAGAGGGCGGTGGTTGGGTCGCCTGTTTTCTTGATGATTTCATTGTTCTCCTATATCTTTTCTGTATATAGGTTTTATTTTTTTCACAAACGTAAGAGGAATTTTTACTCAAAAATTTGAAAACATTGAAATTTCAAGAGTTTCATAATTAACATCTCCTCAAATAACTTTTAGCTGATCTTTATGAGCTGGAGCCATTGAATCTCATAAAGTTTTGATTTATTTAATTTAGGCAAAAATTTTGTATTTGAGGGGTAACAAAAATTATCCCACCTAATGTGCAGTAGTATTTTTAAATTTCAATTTAGTTCGAAATTTATGCATATTGAGAAGTTATAATTATCCCAACTTTAGAAAATAGGGTGATTTATAATTATATAGTTAAAAATGGAGTATTTTCTTTTTTTGGAAAAAAATAGAGTCATTTAAAAGAAAGAAAATAAGAAAACCTATTAATTAGTAATTACGAATGATGAAGTGACTATTTATCAATAGAAGGAATTGATTTGTGATTGAAAGTATTGTTTGAAAGCTCCATAAGTAAGTAGTTGTACAATAGTGTACAAACGGCATTATTTTAGGCCTTAATAGTTGTTGACAAAATGACAACTAAATGGAGTGAATTAGTTGAAGAATGAGGAATATCATTCTTACATTCACTTCTCCAATTATCTCAAGAATTGAGTTTCATTAGCCAAAACAATTTGATCACAATGGTATTTTTCAAGCTTACACCAAACTTAGAGTTTCCAAGACTAATTCACAAACTTTTACAAGTCTTGATTACAATAAATGAGTTTTAAAGCTTACTCAACAACCTAAACACAAAGAGTTAATTACTATGAAGAAGAAAAGATTTAAGAGTTTTGGGTCTTTCCATACGTCGTATGCGAGACAAGAGTGTAACATACGTGACCTCTCACTGAAATCTTCTAACGGCTACTCCAACAAATTTTTTGTAATGCGACGCAATTTTTGTAACAACTCATTAACGCAAATGGGTCGTTCAATTGCATTGCTACACATTTAAGCCGATGTAAATAGGTTGTTTAATTGCGTCACATACACTTCTTAGCAGAATGAACATCATCATATATGCATTTCTTTAATTGCGCCGTTTCATACAATACAGCAGACGCAAATATTAAAATTAAAAATTTATCACCCTTATTTACTTCATTTGTCAAAACAAACGACACAAATAGATGTTTTTATACTAGAATTAGACTTTTTTTGGAATTGTCAAATATACAAGCTATGCTCTCATATATAAAACAATTGTAATTTTTTTAATATATGCATGAACTAATAAAATAAGATATAAATTATGAATGCTTTACTGTTTTTTTAATGCCATAAAGTTTGTATACAATATGTAACAAAACTTACCAAATTTACAAATAGAATAAAAAGAAAAAATACCAATATAAGTCCACGCAATGCGCACTAGTAAAAGACGAAAGGAAGAGACAAAATAAAGATTAATGCTTCCAAATTCTATGTTTTAAATTAATTATGTAAACTGAGATTCCTTCATTAATCATTTAATACAAACATGGGGAGAGTATTGTTAGTGGTAAAACAAATGCCTAATTAAAATCATGCGACCCACTTCATACCCAGCTGGATTATCTTTCTATTGACAAATGGCTCCAATTTTTCCCTTCATTTAATTAATTAATTATGTTTTTTTTTCATAACTTATATAGTAGTTTGTTATTTCATATATCGATAAAATAATAATTAAGTTTTAATATAATGTTATTTCATAGAAATTTTAACGAAATGATATGTTTCGTACTATTTCCATTGAAGAAGAAGCTTTCAACATTAGAAGATATGACTCTAATCTAAGGTTTATTTGATAAGATGGGTTGAAGGACAGAGTTATCACTAAAAAAAAAAGACCATTGGATTGTAATGATAAATTAAATTTTTTTATATAAATGTTTATTTTCATTTATATAAAATGCTATATAGTGTAAGAGTGTAAGAATAGAATGGAAAGTAGGCCCTTTCATCTATAATGGTTGGATATGAATAGCTAATCCAAGTAATTTCTAGAATAAATTAAAATTTTCTTCTAGTCTAAAATAATACTCTCATGTTTAGTTGTGTAGTAATTTAACTGGCAATACAGACTAAATTTATGTCCGTAATAAAAGTGAATAATATTGATTATGACTAAGCTTATAACTGAATTAGTTGATCTTAAGTTCATCAGAAGTTTTGGGATATTATTGGTGATGGGAGGGCAAAGGTGTACGAAACTTTGGTAATTAAGCATATTCCTTTTTCTTATAAGCAGGTTTTTGGATAAAAAATCAATTACGAGAAGTTTGAAATTTCATTTACTAAGAATGTTTCTCAAGGTATGAAGCAGAGCTTCAAAATGCTTTGGGGGTTCGAGGAATTGATTATGATCAAAAATTTTTAGGATTGTCGACTGTAGTCGGAAGGAAGAAGAATGAAACTTTTAATAGCATTATTAATCGAGTTAGGAGAAAGTTAATGGGTTGGAAAGAGAAGAATTTGTCTGTAGCTATAAAAGAGATATTGCTTAAATCTAAGTTCTAGTCAATTCCCATATATGCAATGTCTTACTTTTTAATGCCAAATGATGTTTGTGATACTCTTTATTCTATGATGTCAAAGTTTTGGTGGGGGTAAGGGGGCAAGGAAAGAAGTATGCATCGGCAATCTTGGGATGCTTTGTGTTTGGATTGGTATTAAAATCCAATCAATTGATTTTATTGAAATTTTAATGATTATTTATAGATGTCATACAAAAACATTCTTACAGAACTTAATAAAGGTGTTGTGACCATCTTAACTTGTATTTCCAAAAATTTCACAGGCGAGACCCACAGGTCATTATATGAATTTTACTGGTAGGACTTACAGGTCAATATATGACCTTATAAATGAACCTTTGGGTTATACAGGATCTTAATATTAGGCAGCTATATGTTATATGATATATGAGATTACGAGACATTACTTAGCTTGACGGGTCACAACGAAATTAAATGGAATCATATGATATAAGCATATGCATATTGATATTATTGATCATTGTTATGAAGTGATTTATTGTTAATTTAAATTATAGTAGTTCATACTTGTTAAATATGTGACTCACACAAATCGTAATTTATATTTCAGGTCCTTCTCACATCGACTAGGACACAGCGTGAAGTATAGCACTTCACACTCTTTTGACGGGTTAATCAGCTGAAGTTTAGGACCTCTCTTCCTCATTATTGCATCCACATGTATAGTTGTTTTATAAAATTTATGTAAAATAATGTATAAGTATGATATTGGAGAATATGTTATTATAGAAGTAAATGTTGTATGTTATAAATAAAGCATGTGACAGTTGTTTTATATTATAATAAATAACATGTGACTTATTTACTAAATGACGCATATAGATATAAGGTTATCACAATCAATTCTGGTGCAGATGTCATGCAAAATGGTGAAATGGGGTTAGATGCAGTGCTTAGATATTACAGGGGGAATATTGTTGTCTGTGTTTATAAGAGATTAAATTTTACTCTTCCCTGTGTTTGAGGCAGCTTTATTTATGAACAGCCACACAATATTGTTGTGGAAATGGATTCAGAAGTTTTGGTGAGAGATGTTGAAAACTTTTCTTGTTCTCACACATCCAAATAGTAGGAGTTGCATATTAGGGGTATCCTTTCTTAAAGCAGAACCAGAAGTATTGTGATTGATTACATTAAAACAGGCAGCAGTATCACATGTCATGCAGGTTTGGTTCACCAAAGACATTACCCTAATTCATCATTTTCATGTACATATATACCAACAAAAACATCAATTCATTTCCTCTTTTTAACATACCTTCTCTCACTTTGATTCAACATATTTAGAATATTTAATTTCATATCTCTTCATTACTTCTTTGTTTGCTTCTGGTTCATTGGGTCTATTACATTTAAATTAACTATATAATAATTTCAAATAAACTATAAAAGAGTAATTATTCTGACATTAGCAAAATGTGCTCAAGAAATAATGCTACTATTTCAAATAAATTCTTCCTAAACTCAATTCAATTTTAATGATAGAGTTTTTTTTTTTTTCCCAAATTTAAATAAACAAGTATTTTTCTATTGAATTAAGGAATATTTAATTTTATAGCTAGAGACAGTTCAATTATTAAAAATGGTAATAGACCTTTAATAATTCAAATTTCATGGTCACACATACACACAGCAATTTGATAATAACAAAATTTGAAAAAATAAGAAAATAAAATTGTGAATAGGAAATTGCATATTGGGGACCATTTGAGTTTTCTATTACTTTGTTGACTCTCTTGCCAAAATTATGAGACAAGGATTTCATTTCATCCTATCCTTCATTTTCCTCTCAACAGACAGCTTGTTTTTCTTTATAATTTTTCAAATAAACAAATATATATATATATTTTTTTTTCATATATTTTATGTATATATAAATGTAAGCATATGCAATCCTTTTTTCCTCAAATCTCTCTCTTTCTGTTTCTCTTTCACTATTAGAAAAGAAAAAGTCTTCTTCATCTTAATGGAAGATATGAATATGATCATCACCAAACAAACTCCCTCTCCTTCTTCTTCCTCTCCCTCACCACTATCCATGCATAAACATTCACAAACAATTTCCAAAATCAAGCCAAAGATTAGAATAATTCACATATTTGCCCCTGAAATCATCAAAACTGATGTTGCCAACTTTAGAAACTTAGTTCAGAGTCTTACAGGCAAACCTTCTGATCATCGAAACACTTCCAACTGCGAGAACAAGAAATCGAGAATTGTCCGAAATCAAGAAGAGGTGCAGGGAAATTTTAACAAGAAAGTGGAAATAGTTACAAGTAATAATAATAATAATAATGATAAGATTATTAAAGAAGAAGAAGAAGAAGAAGAAGAAAATCAAATGTGGAATGGTTCAAATTCAGGTGGGTTTTTAGCAGGATTTGCAGATTTAGATGGGTTTATTCAAGAACTTGATGAAGGCTTTCCAATGCTACCTATGGAATTTAATAATAACCATCAAATGCAATATGGTTATGGAGAGTCTCAGCTTGTTTAATTAGTGGGTTCTTCAAATTTAATCCTTTTTATTTATTTATTTATTTTCTTTTAAGAATTAATTTTTGATTTTTTTTAATTATGTATAAATTAATTAGCTTATAGTACCTATTTTTATCATATTCTTGATTTTTTTTTCTTGGTATAATAATTCTTGATTCTTTTATTTGAATTTTCATCAAATGCTATATATATTCCTCTGGTTTATGTAAATATAATGATGATTTTTTTTAAAGGTAGCATTGTTAATTATATGATAATTTGGTGTTTAATTTTAGAAGGATTTGATTAATTTGGATGGAAGAAGAAGAGAAGGCACAGTCTTGAATAGATGGGGCCTTTTTCTCTTTTTGCTGGCACGAAAAGCTCATATATGTTTTGTTTGGCAAACCAAACATGAACGTGCTAGATTATACAAACATTATACATATTTTATTTTATAAATAATTATATTACTTTTCTTGTAAGGATTAATATATTTCAAAAAATTATTATTTATTTATTTTTAAGAACTAACTTCTTTATAACACTAATCAATAATCATCTTGGAAGTTACATGGTAGGTTATATATATATATATATATATATATATATATATATATATATATATATAAAGATTATTATCCAAATGTTCATAGTAATTAGAATTTATATTCCAAGTCTAAAAGGGTGTGTTCCAAGAAAGGATATAGCATTTTGAGCATGTATATATGTAAATATTTTTTAAGAATAATATATAAAACTGGTTTTTAATAGTATAATAATAATCAATAATAATAGTTTTATTTTATTAAGATAAACAAGAATTGTACTTGATTTTCTAGGGGAAAAATAATAATTACATTTGAATACCCCAAACTTTGGTGTGAAAATGCGTGGGGGAGTTTGGGATTTTGTCTGATGATCTCAGATTAGTCATTCGATCACTGAAAAACTGAGAAAAGTGCGATTAAACCTTTTGGGTTGCGATAACCGCCACCTAATCTAAACGTTTTCTCCACTTCTGGCTACCATTCAATGGAGTTCTAATGTTGGTGGAGTTCATCATTGTCTGAGCAACTGATGGTGAACCAACGGCAACAGTAGTGCGTGTTTTGGTCTCCGTCAAGACTTATTCTACTACTATTTATTTTCACTGATTTTCTTTTTAAAATAGTAATTGTTATTTTAAATAAGTATTAAAATAGTAAAAAAAAAAATTGCTATTATTAAAAATTGAAACTTGAAAAGTATGGTTTGTTGTAAATTTGCATTTAATTTTATAAACAAAAAACAGTAACTGAATACAACAATGCCCGAACTTGGGCGTTTGAAATTATTGCAATTGAAAATTTCTGTTTCATTAAACCGTCGAATTATTCCAATAAGAAAAATTGAAGAATTATTGATTTCTTTTTGTTGAAGTTTATATACTCCCCCCTTCACAACATCATGTTTCTCATTTATATATATTTTTTTTTCCAAAATAAGTGTTTAACTTCTAATTTTATAAACAAAAAATAGGAATTTTATTTTTTCTATCATTGATACCGTAGAATATATCGATATGCATAATAAATAACACAACATTTAAATAACCGGAAAATTAGTTATACATTTTAGTGTCTTTTTTATATTTATTTAGTGTATTTTATTAGGATTTGTTATGTGCTTTATTTTATTTTCATGTTTATTTCTTTTTATTTTAATTTGAGTGATTTTTTGATGGAAAAAAAAAGATTTGGAAATCAAAAGAAAGCATTTGGGTGAGAGAGATTTTAAAGTTTAGGGAGTTTCATAATCCGCTTATAAAAAAGTTGGATGGCTGTGAGAAAGTGGACAACTCATTTGTTTAAAAGTCTTATTTTCTTATTTCTTAAGGGTTTTTCTCTATTATTTTGAAGAGACTGTTAGTTTATATAATAAGAGAGATATTATCATTAGATATGAAGAGTTTTAATTTTTTTTTTTTTTTTTTTTTTTTTTTTTTTAGAAATATTAATACATTAGGATTGTGAAATAAAGGCATAAAAATAAATTTTTTGATGAAGAAAAAAAAGAACTTATATTTTGATTTTATTTT
>CANUEY010592347.1:0-31463 GCA_948099555.1 Croton setiger
TATATATATAAAGAAGAAGGGAAATTTGAGATTTTTCTTAAAACGTACTAAGGATTAGAATCTTTGAAAATTTTTTAGTAGAAAGAAATCAAGCTAAATAGGATTCTGGAACATCTCATCAAATTTAGACATTAATCAGTATCAGTTATTTTTTGAGGCGAAAATCAAGTGTCAACAGCAAGACTATCATGCCAATAGTGACAATGTGCCTAGCTCAGGTGTAAGGATGGCAGCAGCGCAGCTAGCCGCATAAAATCCCAATACACATTGCAAAACCATTCTGTAAATAATCGTAGCAGACCTGACCCGTCCTATACCCCTTTATAAGTTTTCAGCTAATAAAAGTAACAACAAAAATTAATACATAAATTTATTGTAAAAATTATTTAATTTTAGTTATAATTTTTATTAATTAATGATATACAATCAATATAATTAATTACAAATAAAAAACTTCCATTTTTACAAATATTATTATTTTGACAAAATTTTCAATTAAATTTGTTACTAAATAAATAAATTAATAAGATTAATGTTTTAATTATAAAATATTAATATCTCATTCAAATTTTTTTATAGAATATTCGAAGTGCAAGTAAATGCAATAATTAATATTTAGTAATAACAATTATATCATAAGATTTGGGGTCAAAATTTAAAAAAAAAAATAAAAATTAATAAAATATAATTATATTTCATCGAATGAGAGAAGATTAATATTTTAATTATAATATTGATTTTAATTATTTATTTTGGCAAAAATATGATACAAATTTTTTTATTGAAAATTCAAAATACACTTAAACTTAATAACAATAACAAACATATAACAAAAACTTAGGGCTAAAAAAAATAAAAATTAATAAAAATATAATTGTATTTCGTTAACTTTCTATTAATTATTTAGAGTTATAGTTTAATTATTTCATTAACTTTCTATTATTTCATAACTGATTACATTTAACTCACATCTAATTATTTTTTTAATCATGATTGCTTATAATTTATGCAAATTAAACATTTTATTAAACATTTTAATCATAAGACTTATTTGAAAATAAGTTTTAGATATTTGATACAAAAGAAATAATATTAGTCTATCTTATTTAACACATATAGGTTTACAATTTATTTTCACTCAACAAGATTAGTTGTAATAATGATAATTACTAAAGAAATTAATTAATTTCTGTGCTAATTTGTTTTTCTATTTTTGCATATTTTAAATATATTTAAGATATTTAGAAGACTAACTGTAAACTCAAATCATTTATAATTTTGACACAATCCAAATTTATTAATCCGATCTTTAAATTTAGTATTTTAATTGGGAATAAAACCTGTTTAATAAGGGTGACCAATTAATCGTTACGAGATAATTAATTTATTAATTTCAATCTTTAGAGTTTTAATAAGAGTTACTAATTAATTTTGTCAAATGTTGGTAAGTTATGAGAATTATAGAAACTCTATAAAGGCATTAGGATTTCACTCCTCCAACTTAAACACAATTGAGACAATATAAATTTTTTTTTTAAAAATGTCATAGAGTGCATATGGGCAACCGTTCGTACCCGCGAAAATTAAACGAATTTGGTTGAGACCTATGACTAAAAAACTCAATTCGTGACGGGTAGTAAATTACATACCAAATCAATTTCAAATCCATTTATATATTATCTTAATGGATTTTTAGTGTATTTGGTTAGACGGGTACCCTCCAAAAAATTGTCTCACTGTAATTCTTGTCTAAGAACATACAAATTTGAGAAAGTTAAATTATTTTTTTTTCATTTTTCCTATTAGGATCAAATTTTCTGAAAGTTTTTAAATTATTTTCTTTTAGCCAATTGCTTTTTAAAAATTATTGAATGTTGAGAATGAGTTCTAGGATTTGAAACCAAATATAATATGAAAAATGTATTTCACTTATTTTCTTTACTATTTAATTTTGTTAGAATAATAATTGTAAATCACACATTAGTTTGAGAGTATGTTAGCTTTTATTATTTGATTATTTTTTTTGTCATATATTTACTACTGTCTTATATGACTTTTATTATGTAAAGGTTAAATTCTCTTATATTACATGAAAAATATAATTTCATTAAGATGATGATATTACAATTAAAAAAATGTAAATAAAAATTGTACGCAATAACTATTTAATTTATGTTTTTGTTTGATTCATGTTAATAGAATATCAAAATTATTTTAGATAAAATGTACAGGTAATAAGATCGCGGATGTGATAAATTATGTTTATGTAATTATAATTTTATAGTTATGAGATCATGTATGTCATGTTGATAAAAAAAAAAGTAGCTTTATACTATATGATTGTAGAGATTTTTAATGAAGACCAAACGAAAATAAGTTTATTTTTTATGCTATTTGAAACACCTTGAAATTATGTAATATATATATTTTTAGATAATGTATCATAAAAATATATATATGAAATTAAGTAATGTAAAAAATGGAATGAGATTAATTATAATAAAAGATATCATAAATAATATTAATTAAAAAGAAAATACTAATATTAAAATAATATTCATACTAATATTAAAAAAATATTAATTAAAAAATATTAATAGGAAGTCATTTATTAATATTTTTAAGATTTACACCATACAATATTTGAATTAAAAGAAAAGAATATATTTGAATTAGGGAAAAAAAATAAGAAAATCAAATATGTAATTATTTTTTAAAATGATATTTTACACATAGCGGGAGTACAAATTCAATATAATCTGGAAAGCACCAAAGAGCTTCTCATCTATTATCATATATTGGTATAATAATAATAAAAAAAAAAACAAGAATGAATATATCGTTGATTTTCAAACGAATGTTTAAAATTTAAAAAGTTGACATAAAATTGGTCTAAATTTAAAATGTGGTCTAAAATTAGTCTAAATTTAAAAAGAGAGTTCACATACCTATTATCTTTTATTATATTACTTCTATATCGTAAATTTGTTTACCGTTTATTTTCATTCTCTATTTAATTCATTTTTTTTTCATTATTTTTAATTTTAAATTTCCACCTTGTTATTATTATTATAGATATCGTAAATTTGTTCTGGATTTATTTTCATTCTCTATTTAATTCATTCTTTTTTTTCATTATTCTTAATTTGAAATCATCACCTTTCATTTAATTAATACAATCGGTGTTAGCAGCGGGTTTATTTTTGCATGAGGATTTAGTTCTTAACTTGTTTCAACATTTCCCGTACTTCTATTTATTCTGGTTCAAATATAAAAAAGAAGTTAAAAATTTAAACGTGGTCAGTAAATAAAGTATTCGCATACGGTGTTTGCAAATTTCAATAGTTCACATACTGGTTATGCAAAATTGTGGCAATATATAAGTTAATGACGAACTCTCTTAAGAGTTTTGGATTTAGGATCTTAGTTTTAGCTTTCAGATGCGAACTCTCTTTTTAAATTTAGACCAATTTTAGACCAATTTATGCGTACTTGTGACAATATATAAGTTAATGACGAACTCCCTTAAAAGTTTAGAGTTTTGAATTTAAGATTTTAGTTTCAGCCTTCAGATTTCCCATTAAGAGTTGGCATAATGTTTTTTAATTTAGACCAATTTTCTATCCACATTTTAAATTTTAAACATTCGTTTGAAAATCACCCATTTATTCCTTCTCTTTTTTTTTTTTTTATTATTATACCAATATATGATAATAGATGAGAAGTTCTTTGGTGCTTTCTAGATTATACTAAATTTATACCTGCGCTATAAGTAAAATATCATTCTAAAAATCAATTACATATTTGATTTATATTAATTCACTGATTTTTTTTTCTTCCCTAATTCAAGTATTTCTTATAATTCAAATATTATATGCTGTAAATTTTTTAGTAAGCGACTTCCCATTAATATGTTTTAATCAATATTTTTTTAATATTAATATGAATATTATTTAATATTAATATTTTCTTTTTAATTAATATTATTTATGATATCTTTTATTATAATTAATCTCATTTCATTTCTTACATTACTTAGTTTCATATATATTTTTTTTACACATTATCTAAAAATGTATATGCTACATAATTTTAAAGTATCTCAAATAGCATAGAAAGTGAACTTATTTTTTGCTTAATTTTTATTAAAAATATCTACAATCATATAGTATTAAAAATATCTACAATCATATAGTATTAAACTCATTTTATTTATTTATTTATTTTGTCAAGGTGACATACATAATTTTATAACTATAAAATTATAATTACATAATTTATATCATCTTAATGAAATTATATTCTTCATGTAATATAAGAGAATTTGACTTTTATATAATAAACGTCATATAAGACAGTAGTAAATATATGACAAAAAAATATTCAAACAACAAAAACTAATATACTCTTAAAGTAATGTGTGATTTACGATTATTATTCTAACAAAATTAAATAATAATAAAAATAAATGAAATACATTTTACTTATTATATTTGGTTTCAAATCCCGCAACTCATTCTCAATATTTAATAATTTCGAAAACAATTGGCTAAAAGAAAATAATTTAAAAGCTTTGAGGAAATTTGATCCTAATAGGAAAAATGAAAAAAAATAATAATAAAATAATTTACCTTTCTCAAATTTATATATTCTTAAACAGCAATAACAGTGGGACAATTTTTCATCCAACCAAATCCACTAAAAATCTGTTAAGATAATATATAAATAGATTTAAAATTGATTTGAGATGTAATTTACTACCCATGACGAATTTAGTTTTTAAATATCCGCTCAATCAAATCCATTTAATTTTCACAGATAAGAACGGGTACCCATATGCAAGTTTTAGGAAAGTAAATCTAACGTAACAAATTTTTTTACTACATTAGTGTTGACATGTAATTAAAAATTAAGGGGTCAAATTGGACTAATCTATAACTTAAGTGGTAGACCGCATTCATATAAGAATTTCTCCTCTAGAAAGATGTAGCCGCACTCCTGTAATAAGACACACCTTCTCAATCATCGGTTTTGATGCCTAACTATGATATCAACGTCAAATCAGGAAGTCATTGATCGCAGGTATCAAGCCAAATGAAGTAAACAAAGTTGATTAGACATTTTTGAGCTGCTCGTACAGTAGCCTTTCAACCATGTCTATTAACAATCAAAATCAAATAGAACAATCAATGAGGATCCATCAGAATGTAATTAAGTATTAAAAAGGGTTTAAATTTATACTATATAAATCAAAACTCAAAGAACTTAATTATGCATAGATGGCACACTCAAATCCACATTTTGATAAAATATCAGAAAATGGACTTTCCAGCAATAGCAATATAATTTCTATAGCAGAAAAAGAAATGAAAATCACTCAACTGAAACAGATTCTTCCTTGTCAACATTTTAGTACACCATAGTTTGTTGATAATACTCCCAAAAGAATTTATCACATTACTAGTTTGTTTCACCCACAGAGCTTAATCTGTACACTCCAAACCCTAACAAGAAACTAGTACACTCCAAACGCCACTAAGAAACTAGTTAAAAATGAAGATATGTGAATAGATTTGCCAGTTTAAATTGGATATATTTTCAACAGACAAGCTTAGTGCAAGAAGAACTATTTCATAGGAGTTGGACTGAAACAGGTCAGTAACAAAAATGGATACAATCATAAAAATCCAACATGTCCGTACACAGAAAAGTGAAGGCATTAAAAAGTAGCAAGCAAGGTCATTAAAAGCAAAGCTAAAATCAAAAGACAAGAACAAAACCAAAAAACTCATTACACTGGTTACAACTTTTTTATTAATTAGAAATTGCAACCCTTCCATATTTCTATGAGGAAAGTTATTTTGATCAAGATAAAAAAACTTTTGCATAAATGATGGTAGGCAAAAAAAAAAAAAAAAAAAACCTCATAATTAACTCCCCAAAGTCAACATAAACCATATGAAAACACATCAGTAGGAAATGAAGAGAATATAAGAATTAGACTACAACAGTCTGTTCCATAGCCAAATATCAAAAATAATTACTGACCTCAAAGGGAGTTTATACGCATAAATGTCGCATAGAAAGAGCTCCCACAGATCCAAACTCATTCTAAATGACAGTGCTATCTGCAATTGTACATGTACCCATTAAGGAAATACAATACAAAGCAAAAGAAAGAAATTTGAACATTTTTACAATGTTCCATACGCTGCCATCATATTTCAAATATCCAAAACAGAAATGCACCATAATAACATCATAAATCATAACAAAGTTGAATTTGTTTCATAAATGTTAATTTCATAGAACACACACGGCTTAGTCTAGGCTAAGATGTTTCTCCTATTTCCCAAGAACCATATAAAAAAATTGACCACCTTGACCTGACTGATAAATTCACCACTTAAAGTTTCTAGTGGGAGAATGTGATTGAACAGAATAAAAAGTAAATTGAATTTTAGCATATCATTTATAATTCCAAATGTACCAAAGAAACTGAAATTTAACCCTTAACTTTGCACACAACTCATATACCAACCTGCTTCTATTGGGAAGTTACATGTCCTTTCAGAAATCATACTGTCATGAAGCAGATTAAGTCCACCAGCTTTACACATGGAAATGATTACAGAAGCACTGGGTTAAAACTCCTAATAGCTCGGAGACGCTCATTTCATTGCTAAATATTCTTTGCTATGCACATGATTTCTTAACCAGAATTTGCAATATGGCCAGATAATCTTCACCCTCGAACATGTTTCATTTTCCAATAAATCATTGTTCAATATTACCATAACAACCTGATGGGCGTATCACTTATCCACCTAAAATATCTGAAGGCAAATTGCTCAAAATATCTGAGGCATTCATTCCCTGTGCAGTAAAATAATTCAACAGCCATAGAACAGCAGTACGGTTAATTGTAATCCCACCTGAACAAATAGCATCACCATTCTTCTTGCTAAGGTTCTCTGAAAATTTTGCCAAACTGTCCAATAACATTGAGGGATTAGAAATGACCCATGTAGCTAAAGCTGTGGCTGCAAAGTCTTGGAACACATTATCAGGTATAAACATGATTATGCCCACCAGCTCAGGCGTAGGTGCATGACTAGCGCACAATGAAAGAAGGCCTCCAACCGCTATTGAACTAATCTTCACGTCCAGATCATCGAAGCATAAAATTTCCAAAATAATCTTCTCCACCTTGGCCATGGAAACTGAAAGCTCTGAACTAATCAACCCCCAGAGTTTATGCTGCTCCAAAGAATCCCAGCTAAATGAATTCTTTATTAAGAGGGAAATGGTTTCAGTATTCTCACCAAACATGGAGAACTTTTTTAACCCAACCTTGAACTGTATATCAAGAAGGTCAACATAATCCAACTCACTTACAACTAACTGGATAATATCTTCTGCACCAACAGATACATCAGCTAAATGATGAAAGATGCAGCAGAACAAGAACTTGGCTTTTTCTCTATCCCACTCAACACATAAAATTAATTCATTGCAGAGGCGCTTTGACAGAGATGTATCATCTGCTTTGTGCAAGATATTGCTAGAACACTCAAGAAAATGTCTATAACCAGCAAAAGCATTTCCCACCAACTTAATAATAAATTGCTTGTTAACTTCAGAAGTAGGCATGATGTCCTCACTGGAATGCTCTGTCTTGCTATTGAGAAAGGAAAAGTATCCATTAACATGAAAGGTCAGTAACGGTGTGTCCAAGTCATTTAACATAGCAAAATAGTTGTCAGGCATTGCATTTTCTGATAAACCTGCTATATGTGCTTCATAAGCTAACTGTGAGGCATAAGCCAATAAGTGTGCTCCAACAAGAAAACCATTCCTTGACCAAAATAAAAACATCCTTTGCATATTCAGATGCTGAGAAAATATTAAGGTGCGGATGATTATTGCTGTGGCAGACCTGATTTCACACCCAGAACAAGAAGCTGTAGGATTGCAATCAAGAGGAGTAAATAATTTGCAGCCCATGGATTCAAAGTGATCTACTATCCTTGAACATAAAATTTCAGGGGACACGGTAATTAATGGTTGTGCTTGGGCATCTAGGTTTACAACTGACAGAAGTATTGCTTCCAAAATTTGAAGACCAGCTGTATGTGATGTCATTGTAGAATCTTTCAAATTTTGTAACAACTTCTCAATAACATTAACTTCAATTTCACTGTTGGTAATGGTCGCACAACAAGTAGCAATGGAGTTGATTGGAAATGTAATACAAGTATCAACAACTGTTGAGCTAGGCATGGTTTTCACCTGATCTGCATGTTGTTGATCTGGAGATGAAGTTGGAGTTTCTAGACAAGTTTGATTTTGCAAATTTGAACATTTTATCGTGTAATGAGGGAAATGTTGTGGCCACAGTTTGTTAAAAACTCCCACCTTCGAACTTGACAAGAACCTCCCTAGTCTCTCTTTCAAAAAGGGAGAAAGCGCATCACTTGATGTCAAAACATCCAGTGACTGAACCACTCCTTTTTGAACCAGTACAGTGAAAGCTGCTGATATTCCCCTAATAATGACATGAGCACGTTCAACATCATAGTTTTCACCAAGAAGCAACAAAAATTCAAGAAGAGAGTGAGTCATATCTATATATTTGGGCATTGAGCATACCATTAAAAGCATTCCTGGTTCAATATTCATTATATTATCGACTTTTTCATCAAAGAAAAGCCAATCATAAAATAAGGCTAATTTTGCATTGGCCTGAATATAATGATTTCTACACACAGTCAATAACCAGCCTAGAATAGCCCATCTCGGTATGATTTCTGACTGAATGGTTTCATTTGACGGGTGGTGAGCACAACATATAAATCGAACAATATCAACTATGAGAGATTCCCTATCTGGTCCAGAAAGAAATTTCTTGACAAACCATGATTGATGACGCTTTTGACTACCAAACTTCACGTGCAAGAGCAAAAATCTCAACTGAGCTTCCATTTCTGGAGTGATTCGAAGCAAAAAATATCTACTTGATGTCCTAGTGCAGTACAACTGAGATAAATCCAAAAATTCTACAGTCCTAAACGCACTGCAATTCAGCAGCAAATCCTTCCATATTGCTCGAAATGCAGGGACATGAACCAAATCTTGTAGTAATCTAACGAGGTCTCTCCCAATCTTCATACACAAATGAAATTGTTCCCTCAACATCTTAACGCAAAACTCAATCTCCAATATTTTCAGCGTCTCAATTTTCGCATTGCTAGATACCCGACAATGATCAGCTAACAACCTGAGAAATACATACAATGCACTAGACAGAACCAATGGCTCTTCCTCTAATAAACAATTAAAATTGCTCAAGAAGAGACTCACCAATTCAAAACACAACCACAAATTCCCATCACTGAAATCCCCACCAATAATTTGCCTCATCAAAGTCACTAATAAACCAGCAAAACCAATTCCTAAAATATTTACAATTTCTTTAACAACCCAGATCAATTGGTCCTTCACTGAATCAAGAAGCTTAGAATACAAATTATCAACAATCTTGACTAGCAAACTAATAACAAATGCATACCCATCAGTAACAAGGGCATGTAGATACTTTATATGGGTGTTAGCCAGCTGGGGTTCAGTTAATACCCCATATAGAATGGCACGATTGAGCTGTAAGTATTCCGGCGGGCTTGGGATAAAAAGGGGGAAAGGAGGTCTTAGTGTAGGTTGAAACTCTTCAAAAGCCAACCTTAGAGAGACTTCCAGCTGATTTGCAGCATCAAAAGGACCAATCTTAAGTAGTTTTGAGGCCATAATGAGAATTGCAATAGAAAACTTAGACTACAACCAGACAAAACCAAAACAGAGACATAGGAGGCATAGTTGATCACTTCTTGATCACCACCAAAGTTGTCAAACTCATGAATCAAAGTAGAAGCGAACAAGGTCTGGGTGACTCGACCTGTAAAATGGTCATTTTACAATTCACTTGAAAAACCTGTAAATAAGACAAAACTGTTTATATTTTTAAAATCCATTTCAATACATATACATAAAAAATAACAAGATGTGGATTTTTTATCTAGTTTGTGCATTTCTATGTTTGATAACAAGCACCAAATATGAATATATCATTGAGAGATTGATTATATGGACTAGTAAACCAAAACAAAAGTCAAGAAATTTTTGTTTCTTTGCCTATTACCATAATATGTACAAGTAACAATAAAAAGTCAAGGGAAAATATCAAATCTGTGCCCAAATTTCACAAATTGTATAAATGGTTGAGCTGTGATTGAAATTAATCATAGAAACTGTAGAATATCAACCATTTTGATCTCAGTCATAGAGGACTGATGCTGGAAAAAAAAGAAAAATTGGTCAGGACACCCAAAGCACTCATTGTTCAGAAAATAATTGGGGCAAAATAATCTCTCTCAATTAATTTAGTCACCAATACAAGTATTTATGCCCACAAAATTTATCTACATTTATCTAATTACCTAAATATCTTAACAATAATTTATTATGCAAAATTTCCTTCAAAGTGGAATGGAGGAATGCAATGTGGACCCAACCCAATACAAGGTATAATATGAACATGAACATTTACTCCACTTCACAAACTCAAATTTACAAACTGGAATTCAGAAATTCACAACACCATAACATAGAGAGATTAACGAAGAAAATTGAAACATGTAAATCGATGAAGGGAGGCAGAGAGCAGTGAGCTCCGGTGGTGGTGACTGATTGTTGGAGAAGGAGCAAATTGATGAAGGTAGGGTTACGTACTTACTTTCAGTTCAGTTGGGGAAAGGAAAACACAAATCAAATGAGTAGGATGTATTTAAAAAATAAAAATTGCAGCTATTTGAATTTTGGTTTTTCACTAGAGCAGTCCCAATACTAAGTTAAATTTTAAAAAAAAAAATGCTAAGTTAAAATATGGGATCGCAACAATTAAACGGCAAGCAGTTTTATCTTTTTTAAGGAAAAATAAAAACTATTATTTGGCCATAAAGTAAACACTAATTATGTGCATAGTTAGCAAAAATGGCACTACGGGTTCAAGTTTAATTCAGCAACCCCAAAAAAAGTCAAATATTCGGAGAAAAAATCATTAACTTTGAAAAACAGGATATTGCTAAATACATGTTCTATACGTACCTCTTTGAAAAATTCAGCTTCAAAATCCAGCATTTATTTTCATTTTAATACACATGTTTTCAATATTTTATAACAATACATCAATGCAAAGTTAAAGAAATTTGCCATAAATAATGCATCCAGAGAACACCATTACAAAACTTGCATTTAAATTTGCCATGCAACATTTCGGCATACTCCCAAAATGCATCATTCTTTCTCACCATTATACCTATAACATCAATAAAATTATAATTCATTCATCAAATTGTGTACAAGATGTCAAAATGCAACTATAATAATCAAATTATAATCCACTCATCAAATCATAATCCACTACCTTTCATTAGTACCTCAACCTGAGTTTGAAGACATTTAAGTCAACATGACAACGTCCATTGTTAAAAAAATCGGTATTAAGAAATTTTCATCAAGAAACAAATTAAAAGGAACAAACAAGGTCAAATGTTCAGTCTATTCAGTGATTGATTTCGGTTCTTTTTCTACGGAGCAGAATAGTTCACTCAACTAAAGCAGAAAATAAATAAGATACAATCTAGAACAGTAGATACTAGAGGTAGAAACTATAAGGAGAAACAGCAATTGATTTCGATTCTTATCATCCAATGATCTGATTTTTCCAAATTGGGGGTTGCTCAATGCAGAAGTAGAAAGAAACAAACTAAATATCAAACTTACTGCGACGATCACACCAGCGGACGCCGATGGGAGCAGCGGCGTGGCTGGAGTTTCCGTTTTCTTTTTCTTATTTGTTCCTTCGTGTGGTTTGAGTTGAGCAACAGAGATGAGAGAAGAGCGAGCGATTCAGAAATTTCAAAGTTTCCTTCTTCAAATTAACATCAATTCTTACTTCTTAGCACAATCAAAGAAGGAAAAGAAACATAAACCGATCGTGGTTGCAAAATCCAATCACAGAAAACGATCAAATATCTCATCCAAATTTTAATCATTCTATGCGAAAAAACACTAGGATTAGTGAGAATACTTACCGACTACCCTCAGATTTCCTCAAAGTCTGGCGAGCTCAAGAGATGTATTAATCGGCGATTCAAACTTTTGGCTTTCTCCTTTGATCAAAAAGAACGAAAGAAATCCCCAAGAAGAAGAAACTTCTGATATTTCGCTCCACTAATCCTAAAATCCAAACAGATTTCATTTCCTGAAAAACCCTTTTCTCTCTCACTAAAACCAAAGCCTCTGGAGCTCTCCTTTTTGCGATTACAGAGTTTGAGCATATCACAGTGCAAAGATAAAGACAACAACGCTGGCAGAGGGAAGAGAAGAAGAGGAAAAGGCACGACCGGGAGGACCGCTAGAATGGAATTCGATTTTTAGACCTCAAACCGTTTTGTCCATTTTCAAAAACGTTCTAAGAAAATCGTTTCTTCACAAATCCTTTTATTTTCAAATACTTCTTTTTTTTTGGAATGTTTCCTGCTATTGACTTCTAGATAGGAGGAGAATGGTTAGGTTTTGATAGGTGAATAACAAAGAAGAAGAAACGGAGGAGAAGAAGAGAAAGGGTTGCTGGTGAGTGGTTAGGCAGAGGTGGCAACGAAGGAAGAGGAACGAGGAAGTTCCGCGGAAAAAAGAAAGAACATGTTTTATTTTGGGTAATTACTATTAGTTAATGATGTTTGGCCTAATAGCTATTAGTTAACGATTTTTGGCCTAATTTGGCCTAATAGACTCGGAGATCAATTAGTTACTAACTTTTAATAATAGACTCTCAAGTTCTTCTGTTCACTTTTTTCGTTAGTCAACAAAAAAAATCAACGTTTTTTTTAAAATAACAAAAATACCTTTTGGTTTATTTGAATCGAACCGGACTAATTAAATCCAATTTTAAATCAAAGTAAAAATTTATTTGAACTAAGAACCTCAACAATGTTAAAATGCATGATAACTAACTACACTAAGACACCTTTAATATATTTAAATTGACGTGATAAGATTTTATTATGTAAGACACAACCATTCACATTTTATGACTATAACAATTATCTATTCTTTCAATTAAAATTTTATTAAATAATTACATATTTATTTGTTTATTATTCTAGACAAGTCTGAAGGTTAGAAGATAAAGTTTAACTTTTCCAGAAAATTTAAAAAGATTTTACAAAAAATTGAGTGTTTATTTGGAGAAATTAACAAATATTAGAAAACTCATATTTTTTATTTGGAGAAATTAACAAATATTAGAAAACTTATATTTCTAATTAAAAAAATGAAATATTTATTTTTGACCTAATGTACTCTGTGGTCTCTATATTTTGGAAATTATATCATCGGGTCCCTAATGTTTGGAATAATAGACTCCCAGGTCCTTCCGTCCAAAAATGCGTTATTCAACGATTTTTTTCTCCAATAAATATTTCATTTCCTTGAATTAGAAATATGAGTTTTCTAATATTTGTTAATTTTTCCAAATAAAAAATATGAGTTTTCTAATATTTGTTAATTTCTCTAAATAAACACTCAATTTTCTGTAAAATGTTTTTAAATTTTCAGAAAAAGTTAAACTTTATCTTCTAACCTTCAAACTTGTCTAGGATGATAAAAAAATAAATATGTAATTATTTAATAAAATCTTAATTGAAAAAATAGATAATTGTTATAGTCATAAAAGGTGAATGGCTGTGCCTTACACAATAAAATCTTATCACGTCAATTCAATACACTAAAAGTGTCTAGGTGTAGTTGGTTATCATGAATTCTAACATCCTTGAGATCCCTAGTTTAAATTCTAGTCTGATCATTTTAAATTTTTACTGTGATTTGATTTAAAATTGGATTTAATTAGTCCGGTTCAATTCAAATAAATCATGGTTTGATTCAAATAAACCAAAGCGTATTTTTGTCATTTTGAAAAAAAAAACGTTGACTTTTTTGTTGACTAACGGAAAAAGTGGACGGAATGATCTGAGAGTCTATTATTAAAAAGTTAGGAACTAATTGATACAATTTTAAAAATAGAGGGACTTCCGAGTCTATTAGACCAAACCTCTGGGACCCAATAGTAATTACCCCTTTATTTTTTTAATTTTAGATTTTATGAAAATCCACAACAATAGATAAGTGGCGACAAGAAATCGTCACAGTGGCAAGTTGAACCCGCGTGGCGTCTGAGTTGGATGACTTTTATCTAATTTGGTCCTCTCTGGTTGTTAGCCTGTTTCAATTTTAGACAAAATCTGAATTTTTGTGTGCGAATGCAATTATTGTTTTGATGAAATTGAAAATAGGTAAAAAGTTGAGAGTATACACGTATACATATTATACATACGTATTAACTATTTAGGGTTACATGTTTTATAAGAAATTTTTCCCGATATATACCATGTTTTAAATTTTTGCATAAGGTTAATAATAATTTTAGTATCCAAACTTTTTTAAATTTGACAATTTGGTGACTAAACTTTATTTTTTAACAATTTAGTATTTGAACTTTTCAAAACTTGACAATTTAGTGTCTTTAGTGCATTTTAACTCATGTGGCATTTTAATTGTTCTAATATTGTCCAAATCTATGATGTGGACTAATTATTTATTTCCATTTGACATTCACATGGCACTTAGCGTTAATTTTTCCACGTCATTCTAATTGAACTACATCTTTGAATCTTGTATGCATAGTCAGAATTTGAAAAATTCAAATATAATTTTTCTAGGTTCCTTGGATCAAAGATTTTGAAATGCTTGAAGATGCTCCCCCGGCTATTGAAAATGTTGAGCGCATAGGAATGACTCACCCACAATTTGTGTTTTACGTCATTATACATTACAACCATAATATCTTTATTTGGAATGTAAAAGGAGCTTGAAGAAAAGTTTCTTTTTAACTCCCCTTTTTGACCTATACAAACCGGAGTGATACAATGGGTATTGTGTGCTAGTTGTCTCATTTTATATGTAAACTTTATGAAATTTCTACAAAAAATTGATCAAAGTCCCACGTATATTGGTGTCCAAGGTGGCCACAGCCCGGGCCGGGCCACGGTTTGAGGGTAGTGAAATTGGAACCAGCCTGTCGAACCGCCGGGCCGATTAACTGGAGATTCAAGTGCGGTTAATCGGCTGTTCAATTAAACGGTTTGGACGATTCGGACGGTTAACCGGTGGTTAATTTAAACGGTTCGGACAATTCGACAACGATTCACGGTTTGTAACGGTTACGGTTCAAAAAAATATTGAACCTGAACCGGTCCGCCGACCGGCCGGTTTCGATCACGGTTCTACCGGTTCCGATTCAATGGCAAGCCGATCCGGGCTATTCGCGAGGTGGGCCAGACGGGTCGAACGGGCCAACCCGGCCCATTGCCATGTCTATGTCCAAGTTTTGCCAAAATTTTTATTTTTATGTCAACACATTTTCTAAAACATATCATAACCACAAAGACACTCCCAAATAATAAACTACACTTATGACCTCAACTACTACGGCAAAGAAAAGTTCATACTCAATATATTATCAAGAAGAGGTTAAAATCAAAAAAAAAAAGAAGAAAAGGAAGGGAAAAAAGCTCAAAAGTATATAGTTAAAGTTGGTTTAAAAAAGGTTGAAGTTGATTTAAAGAAAGATAGGATCTAGTATGGCATATATATTTCTCGTATGTTCTAGAAATGTGACACATGGTTTCAGTGCAATGGCTCATGCATATATTCAGCAGCGTATGTAAGTTGTGCGAATATATGATAATAATATATAAAATAATTAAGAAAAAATAAAATTCAAATAAGTTATATTTTATTAGTTATTTTAGTATTTATTTTATATATATCAATAGTAACAATAATTTTTTTTTGAGTATAAATAGTGGAAAATTATTATTTTTTATTAAAATTTTATTTTTACATTAAATTCAAACGTTAATTAAGATTTTATTATAAAAATGAAATTAAGATAATAAAAAATATAATACTATTAATTAATACAAATTTGCACTCTTTATTTAAATGAATCATTTATTTTAAGTTAAAAATAAAATTTTAAATGACAGACTTTTTTTTTTCCCAAAGTGAAGAGTACATGTACACGTGAATGAAAAGAAGTGTCCGTTGTCTCGAAATCTTGAACGTTAAGGTGCCGTTGGAAGAGGCAAAGTGGACAGAATCTGAAACCTTCCACTTCCAATTATTATAATTTTAAAATCCCAAAAACAACACGATTCCACCCCTCTTCTATATAAATATATACACAGAGCAGTAGTAGTGAGTGTCTTCAATTCAATTCGCAGCAAAAATGGGAATGGTAGTTGTAATCTCTTTGCCTTTGATTCTATTCTCTCTAATGCTTGGTTTTGGGTGCTATTTTCTTGGAAGAGCTAAAGGAAGACAAGATGTCCGTACTAATGCTCAGGTCTACGGCGTACCTGCTCCACCCCCCGCCGCCGCCGATCCTTCTTCTTCTCCGGTTTCTCATGCCAAAGTATCAGACAACCTGGCCAATGTTTAGTTCTCTTTTCTTTTTTAAATTCTTCTCTTTTTTCTTTTTCGATTTATATTACAAGTTTATTGAATTGATAAATGTTAGCTTGTATTGGTTGTATTTATGGGAATGTTATATGTTTTTTATTTTTAAATATAAAAATTTTAAGCGTAACTTTAGTATTTAGCTATTTTGAACCGATCGAAACACATAAAAACCTGCAATTAAATTTTTTAATTTATCAATTTCAAAGTTTAAATTTTTATTAAATTGTATATAATTTACATAATTACATCTAATTTCATTTCAACTCAATGAAATTTGTTAAAATCCAATTTAAATTAAATGAAATTTTTATAATTTATCCACCAAATAATTACCAATACAGCTTTAGAAAGAGTCCATGTCCATGTGAATTGAGGCAATTACGGAAGGCAAGAAAGATATCGTACAAAGCGGTAATACCATCCAGGGCGGGTGTGCAAACACAATCCTAACCCGACCCGGGTTGGAAAATCAGAGCTATGAAAGTAGAAGGAAAAGGAAAACAATATATACCACAGATTAGAGTAAAATCCAGAATTCAGTGCCATGTTTCTTTATAGGAAAAGACTGAAAACAGTTGAAACAATAATAATAAGAAATGGGAATGACTTAAAAAAAAAATTTTTGCTGTCACTTTTCAGTTTGTTTGTTTACAAAAGCAGACCTTAGTTTCTGTACCTGAGCTACAAGAACAGAATTCTTATCACAAGCTTCCACCATTATTTCAAACTTTTTTTCTGCATATGCCTTGTTGCTATACTTCAAGAGATCCATCATCATTCCCTGTCAACAACCCATATATTATTATGAAATGGAGAAGCTAATTTAATGAATAAAAAGAGACATAACTAGCAGGAGATAATTCTAGTCAAATAGCAGCCATCGGAAACTGAGCTGATGGAAACCCACCCCTCCCTCCCAACACACACATGGGAAGACAAACGAATTCTCTATTCAAAATACTCACTAATCTTATCTATATAATGTTTATGGCATATTTGTTAGTCAATGGGCATGATTTGTAAGTTAATGCTAGAAAATATATTTTCTAAATGCTTTCCTAAAGCTTATCAAACAGAAAAATTTGATATCTTCTCCTTTTTCTTTATATGCAGAAAGCTTTCAGTCTTCATATCGTTCAGAAGAAAAGAGATTTAACTGAATAAATAACAATTAAATTCTTTTGGAAGACGGTGAATTTTGGAAATTGACTGACCAATGTAAAAGTGTAAACCATAGTTACCAGATTCAGGGAACTTTCTGGTTTGTGGAGCGGGAAAGGAAATATCATGAGAAAACTTATGGTTGATTTCAGATTTGAAAATCCTCATCCTCCATTCATTTATCATTGAAAGGCAAACTAAAGGAAAAAGTGGAATGGGAAGACAAGATCAATTCATCTTAGAGTTTTAGGATTGAAATATAAAAACAAAATATACTATTAGATGAGTATTGTAATTTGCACTTGGCTATAAACTAAAAATCTGGCAATTGTAAAAATGAGTAAACTTCTAAGAACTTATTCTGCATATAGAGCTCAGGAATAAAAAAAATGTCAAGAAATGCTGACACAATCCCACTTCAAAAACAAAACAATAAATAAGAACCTTGCAGTTGCATACCTCATGCTTTTGCTTCTGGGAGTAGTCTCTCAAAAGAGATTTTACAAGCTTATTCCGAAGAGATACCGTACTATCACAATCAACAAGGAAAATGAACGATGAAAGGTGGTGTAAAACAAGAGTGTACGCCATTGATCCTCGAACTGCTGATTTGTCAAGAGCACCAGAAACCCATGACTTCATGTATGCTTCCAAAATGCCTTCATTATCCTGCATAAATAATATTCATTTAATAAGTAAAAAAGTTTTAGACATTTCAAAATGATCTGCATCAGAACATCTATACAAACTTCCAATCAGAAGGAAATAATCATTTGTTTTAAACGAAAAAGGAAGAAAGAAAGCAGCACAGACCAGCTCAATATAACAAATGACAAGTTAAAGCATCATCATTGTATAGATGAAAGGAAACAGCACAATTTCCACAACTATTTGTATAGAACTTATTCATAAATGAAAAAGTTTAAGTAACTTACAATAAATCTGAAACGTAATGGTTCACAATGTAGTCCTATTTATCCTTTCCCAATTTCATATTATTTCTAAATATTTTCGCATATTCTAACTTAACAATTGACTAGAAATTGTTAAACACCTTTTTCTTTCTTCCTTCTTTTTTTTTCTCTGTTGGCACAATAAACTTAAAGTTAGACTGAAAAAATATTGTTCTCTACCTTAACTATTTGTTAAACTGTGTTAGTATAAATGGACAAAAAAAAAAAAAAAGCAGCGAATTTCACAAAATTTTAGAATTCATTTATTGAAATCATGCCCAGAGTTGGTTATATACCTACTAATGTAATACTTGGATAAGAAAAGGCAAATACTTCATTGTTTTTCCTAAGCTATAAAATAAACTATTTTCTGCTTGATCAAACACATCAACCAAAAAAAAGAGCAGAGAAGATGGTATCATTAGCTGCAGCTAAAGCAGGAGTCTGCTCACAACAAATAATTGCAGAAAATAGTCCAAGTGGAAACAAGAAACTACTTCATGCTTCAAATTCTATATTAAATATAACAGAAAAGCAGATGGTACAATACCTCAATAGGTTCAAGGTAACCTTCTGCCTTAGCAATGCAGTTTTCCAATGGTGGTAAAATATCAAGAACACGAGCATTAGACAGTAAATTCCATGCAGAAAGTCTCACATCTGATTCAGTACAACGATGTAAATATACAGCAACTTGACGGCCAAAAGTTAAATCACCATAAGATACAGCAGAAAATTGCTCCACAAAAGTTTCAAGAAATGTAGAGTAATTCTCATGAATCACAGATTGAAACCTCAGAACATTCAGTTCAGATCTGTTCCCAATTTCTGGAACTAAATTCACATTTCCGTCCAAAATTTGCACAGAACCCTTAGTAAATCTTGCTTCATCAAGAATATGGCCATAGATGTTTTGCAAGGCTTCATAAAAATTCCGACTCTTGCTATCATAAAGCACATCCATTCCAACAAGTAAAATGGAAGATAATGAATGCAATTTCCAGACCAATGGAACATAGCAAATGGGGGACTGTACATCACTGGAAAGAAAAGTGGACATGGCTTCCATAGCTAGCAGAAAGAAAAGTCCACCTTTGCCAACTTCAACAATGGCAGCAAATTTCTGGATGAGATTTGTCCTATTAGAGGAGCTTTGAACACCAGCATGTTCGTTATCAGAGATGTCTGTTAAAGAACTGAGAAACCAATGCATGGGAAGTGGTAATCTCTGGTGAGCCCACTCCACAGTCAAAGAAGTGCAGTTATGATCTTCTCTCATCATATTTGATGTATCCACGTCCTCGTGAATGGTATCCAGAGAAGCTCTACCCTTCTTTAGACTTTTGTTCCCAAGAGAACCATATTCATCCACAGCTTTCGATTTCTTCTTCACAGACAACCATCTATTTTTAAAGTGAGAAGTTAATATCTCATGTAATTGCAAATAATCCTCCTTTCCATAGTGCCAACTAAAAGATTTCATACTGTTATTTGATTGAAGAAAACGCTGTACACAGAAGTCAAGATATTCAAGAACAGGGACTTGAAGCAAAATGTTTAATGTATTCTCGGCCACAACCCTATCCCTTGGCCCAAAAGTTAAGCATGCTCCTAGCATGGAATTAACTCTGAGCATAACAATAGCCATCTCTTCATCTCTTGGTGATTCTGTGACAGATGCTATATGAATGATTTCAAGCATGAAGGTTAGTAATCTTGCATCTGTTTGAGCCAACAAAACAGTCAATGACCAAAATCCTCCACCAGAGGCACCCCAACCAAGTCCCACACCCGGAGCAGGTCCTCCTCTACCAAAAACCTCAATCGACTGCACAGCATGCCACTCTGAACCTACCAACTTCATAAAAACATCGAGCGCACATCTCCATTCAACCATAGAATTCTTCAGTATCCCATCCTCAAGAATTTTCCCTTCTCTTGTGAAATTATATTCTTTGGATGGATGGCCATGGATTCCACTTTTAGCCATGTTGATCAAGTTATCAATCAATGTAATACTCCGGAGAAGTCCGTGAAGAAAAGACACAGAGGCAAATGATGATTCAAATTTGTTACACTGTCTCAAATGACAAAGTTTCTCAACAAAGGTACCATCTTTTTGCTCCTCTGTACGATTGGCACTCAGGAAGTAGTTTTTAATAATTTCAAGTCCTATCTTAGGAACAAACTCTGGCAACCATGGTACCTGATTGCCACTTCTTGGGGAACTTGTGGTTTTCTCTGGTTTCACTCTTTCAAGCAATGTGGAAAGCATACCCATTACAGCAGAAAACACCCACAGCAAGGAGCCATCTGATAAATCAGGGAAACCAAAATCATCTCTAAATCCTTTTTCCCTCTCAAAGTACTTAGAAACATAAGGGTCATTCCTTGATGCTATCCACTTCAAAGCTAAATCCACCATAGGAGTTACAAAACTCCATGACCAGGTTTCTCCATCTTCACCAGTACAATCTGAGATTTGATTACTTGGACACTGCTGTGAAGATAAAATAGGAAGCCTTCTAGCCAAGGCCTCCAAAACAAGAAAAGCTTCCCGAGAGACAGAAAAAAATTCACTTAAAACACTGTTCTCCAGAAGTTTATTGAATGTAGGAGGATTCAACCACATGCACAAAGCAGGGAAGATATCTGAAAAGTACGATGTACAGAACCCATAACAAATGCAGACTCTCCAAAAACGGAGTTGTTCAACCATCAAAGCAGACAAAAGTTTACACCTTTCCTTCCCAGACTTCACCCATTGGCCAACAGAGGACGTGTAATGAAACAAGTGCTGAATCATTGCCTGAAAGGACCCATTATTTATGAATTTCATGCAACTGTTCCTGTCAGATTGAGCCAATACCTGTTTTACACCAAAGCAATGCTTGATTAATTGGCTACCTAACAAACAATTATGAAAAAAATACCATTATAAACCAGTCCAGGTCCAGGAACATATGAGAAATTATGAGCTTACCTTCAAAAGGTTAACAGATTTTATCTTAATAGGGTGAATGTCTGCATCGTCACCCATAGTGAATTTGTGAACAACTGTATCAACAAGTCCTTGGCACTTCACTATTGCATTTGCACAAATTGGTGAATGCCTTGCAATTGCTATAAGTATAGAAATTATGTAGTCTTCTAAAGTTCCATTGTTTTCAGCCTGAAATCATATCTATAGACATTTATTGAAAAATTACAAATCCACATGTAATAGCAAAAACATCAGAACCCTTTCTTTGTGGAAAAAGAAAAAACCTTAAGTAAAGCATTTCTGCAACCATGTCATGCAGTCATAATCCATAGAGAAAGGATGAATAAACCATTTCATTCTCATATTTATCATTCCTAATTCCTAATGTAAAAAACTTCAAATGTCCAACAATTGATCGCTTCCAGATTAAAAGAAATGTCATAAGAATACCTCAGAAAAACCAATTTACAGTACAGATAGATCAATGGAACCAATGTTCACATCCACCCACCCAGCCTTAATTACCTTAAACATTTAGTTTATCAAAAGAAGGAAAGAAGAGCTGAACTACATTGAGTAACCATATATGCATTAATATTCCAGTATTCTACAATCCCATTTTCATGCAGTATCAAAATAAATGACGCCCAAGCATCCATTTGTCTGCATAAAATGTAATATGACCTCAAGTGACTCAGCCATGCTAGTATGCTCAATGTTTCCACACTTGAAGCTAATGGAATTCTATAATTAAGTTTCCATTCTTTGTTAACTTGCCCATTACATCTTCCTAAATTATTTTTTGTCATCTCACTTAAGTTTAATATCAATTGGCATGCAAGAGACGTATTGAGATGCACAAAAAGGATGTGCATAGAAATAAGTGTTAAGTTTTGTTTCATTTATCTCATTTATTATTCAAAGAATACAAGAATAAAATTTCCAGCAGACATGATTAGATTTCATTTTCAAGTCAATGCAATCATACTTACCTCCAAAAGATACCGCAATCTAGGAAGGATTCCCATCCTAACCAAACCAGCAGCAAAATCTTGACTAGCAACAACAAGATCATCCTGAATTGTAAGTTCTCCTTCAGTCTCATCATCAATGACATCCATACTAGAAGTTAGAATGTTAGAAGTCTTAGCATTGTACTTCCAAAAGCCACCATGAAGGAAACCATTGTTGGCCTCAGGCTTGCTTCTGAAAACAGGGCCAGTGAAAATACCCTTCCCACAGACATTTATTTTCTGGAAGCAAGACTAGTCAATACAATATCAAATAATGCTCAAGATATAAGGAAAACACTTGGTCATAAAATTTTACCTCTGAAATATCAAAGAAATTATCATTCAAATCACAACTCAATGCAGAATGGATAACTCTCGCACAAGCTAAAATGACTGAACTATGATTATCATCAAGACACATCCTAGAAAACCACAAAGCATGATCAGTTACACATTTGTGTTGAAACAGTGAGAATTAAAGTAATGACCAAAAAATAAAAAAAGTAGGCATTCTGTTTAGATGTATTTTACCTCAATGGTAAAACAAGCTCAGGTTCAGGGCCAAGTACATAAGCCCAAATAGCTTCCCAATCATTCTTGTCAACTTGATTACTATTTTGTATTGTACACCTAACTTGATTTTGTTGAATGTTGTTTATTGCTTTATCAAGTACAGATGCAAGGAGATGCAGTGCAAGGGCCCGTTGTCCTGGTATCTGTAAAAAACAAAATTAGTAAATTGGAGGACACAACATATATAGCAAATATAATGAACATTAGAATCAGAGCCATATGCTCAAACGGACAGGATCCTGGGACCCATGAACGGAGCTAGCCTTTTTATGTTGGCCTAAGTGAGCCTGGTTGATCAGTATGTGCGCTGGCAAGTCTCAACCAGCTAGTTGATCGTGGGCTGAGAGAGCCTGATCCAGTTGCACTTGAGAGGGTGTGTTGATGGTGGACGGGATAAGCCCCCTAGTCAGGTAGCACTTGGAGGGTGATGTGTTGAGAATTAAAACCCACATTAGATAATGGTACAATAAATAAGAGATTTATAATACAATAAGTGTTGGACTTAGTACAACCTAATTGATTCTGACTTTTGAACAAGATGGGTTCTAACTGTCATCCTTATAACTAGATGTTTGTACGGGCCCATAGACTAACAGTTATATGAACTCACAACACTTCTGGTGAGTTGCACAGCTTCTTTGATTGTGTAACCCACTGCAGCAGGGTCACCCTCAGTCCGCAAAATGTCACGTTCAGCAACACTTACAGAACTATTGTAAACGGATGTATCACCTGAAACAAAGCCAAAGAAAGAGTCACACCTCTAGTTGCCTCACAAAAAACGGTGGAGCCTAGCATGCCATCTCATATTAAACAACAATGTCAGGTTTTTAACAACAAGACCAAGCTAGTTACATTAAAATCAGCAGTGTTCAGGCATTTTACAAACTTCTTTTCCTTATGAACTCACCTTACCGAAATTCACTAAGAAAATTTATTGTGAATCTGTAAGACTAATAAAAATGACAATTAATGTGCAAGAGTTAAAAAGTTACTTTCAACATGAAATGGGAAATTCAATAGTACAGAGATAAACATTCATAAATGTAAGGGGAAAAAAACACATACTCCCTAAACAAACTCCAATGCTTCACAAACACACTGAAATTGAGAAAGCATGTAAAGAACTGTACATCTAAAACTTCCAGTACGAAGTGTTCTTGATCAGTAAGCGTTAGCCATGACGCTTTCTCACACCACAATTTCTTGCATATCAGTTCTTTGATAATAGCAAAATTAAATTGAATACAAATTATTGATATTATGTAAGATTTTAGCCTGTGAAACCACTCAAAGGTTGATGAAAATTAAATGTTCATTTATGATCTCAATTCACTTGAAACGTGACTAGCAAAAGTTGTCAACTAGTCTAATATATTTACTTAATAAAATAAATTTGTTAATGAATGACCAAATCTGATATTCAAGCATTAAAATATCTATTTGGAAAATACAAATTTTCCATACAAGAAAGTGCTTATCTTTTCTCCTTTTTTTAGCAACCCAGAAAGTTAGTTTCAAAAAATATAATCAATGGGTAACAGGTCAAATAGAAACTAACATGGACACACACACATAAAAGAAAAGCAATAGAAACACTAGGATACTAACCAGTTTGTGATTCAGCAGCAATAGCATTTCCCTCCAGGGAGAATCTTAATCTCCGAACAGCCTCAACTCTCTCACTCCAACGATTCCATAAACTGGCATCACCTAGACCTAAATCCTGCACTAAACCACTATTTGACCTGCTTATTTTATCTGTAGACGTAATTAGTTTCACCTCATCGGAAATATCACTCTTCACACTTGAAGAAATATTTGAGCATTTGGCTGTTTGATCCTCATGTAGGATAGCACCAAGTTCCCCATTAATGGCTCTCTCTGACTTTGATAGATTTTGCGACTTCATTTTTGCTTGGCCACGTATTTTCAGTAAGTTTATCAAAGCAGGATTCATCTTCTCCATTATTTCGGCTTGTGCTTCTACAATCTCTTCAGTTGACATATTCTTTAATCGTGCACAATTCTCAGCATCAATTTCACTCTCAAGAGACATGGATTCTTGTTGAATTCCAATTTTTTTTACACTAGTGCTAGAAGCTGCAGTTGAATTTTTCTGACTTCGATTACTAAGCATCTCAGCCGACAGAGGATCCATCTTCTCCATTTTCTCAAGTTGTACTTTTGCAACATCAGCTGATGAAGATTTGGAATCCCTCTCCAAATCCAACTCCAATGGACTTTTAAGATCAGGGGAGAGGGAACCTGATATAATGTCCTTGTTGTCTTGGTTATCAACTGCTTCACCTTCTTGGTTTTGCTTTCCTGTCTTCTTCAACTGTCTCTTATTCTCTTCCATCTTATTAGTCACCAACAATTTATCACTTGGGACTATATCCCTCCAGTGGCTAAGATCAAAACCTCTTTTCTGCTTCCTCTGAACCGGAATTGCGAAAGCTGATAATGGATCAAAGTCAGTTGAATCATTATCCTCATCATCTTCATTATTATCATTACCAACATTATTGCTTCTTGGCGGACGCCAGTGCTGTGAAACAGAACGAAATACCGATTCATCAACTCATGCTAGTACTTGAAATACCAATTCCACTCTTTTACAGACTTGCCAAAAGCCAAATATTCATTAGTAAAATTAATGCTAGTACTTGAAAATAAATATCGGCATCCAATTGAGATAACAACCCTCTGATCATGTAACCGTAAATAGAGAGAGAAGATAGAGCATATAGAATCTTACCGGCCCATGGGAGCGGTGTCGAGCTACCGGAAAAGGCAAAACGGTGGGTTTAGGCGGCGGAGTGGGAGCAACAGAATTGTTTTCTGGGTTTTCAAGAATACCCTTTTCGATAATATTACCAATTAAGCGGGAAGCATCGTCGGGAACGATTTGGGGAACTTTGGCACCAAAAACTTTAGTTTTTGTGTCGTTCGTGTTCGGCGTCTTCTTCTTCATTTTCTTGACTAGGATGCTGAACGGAAACTGAGGAATTAAGGAGGGAAAGGAAGTGAGCTAGTGGGAGACAAAACATGTCATTTATTTATTTCCTGCCAAAATAACAATTTCAACCCATCTTTTGAAAAATTCTTCAGTTTCAACCCAAATAATTTCATTTATGCATAAAATGAATAAATATTACTATTATTATTCCATAAAAATATGCAATATTAGTAAATATCACGTTTTTTAGTTTGGATGAGGTAAATAAGAGATGATTTCATAAAGAAAATTTGTATTAAATAGCATTTGTTTTATATTAAAAAAATGAAGTAGCATAAGTTTACAAAAATTAGTCAAATAGCATTTATATTAATTTGTAGACCAAAATACTCTTATAAGTTTAACTTTTTTCTTTTATTTCTTGGGAGTTTTAGCAACAACAGAAGACTTTTCTTTTTCTGTTAGAAGCAGCAGAAACGGAAGTTTGATTTCTTTTAAATTCTGAGATTAATTCTTTCAAATCTTTTTATTCTGGTGTTTTTTTCTCAATCTGTGTCATTGAATTTTTATTTTTCTTCATCGGATTGTCTCTGTTTTCATCAACATTGGTCTTCGATTTATGTTTTTGTTTTCATCTCTGTTGTTCATACAATTCTTCTGTTTTTATTAACATTGGTCATCGATTGTTTCTACAATTCTTCAACATTATGTTGCTTCTTCTGTTAATTAGATCAATCAAAAATCCAATGATAAAGCTTTCTGAAATGAAAGAGGTTCTACCATGGGAGGATCACTGCAAAACTCAAACTTCGGTGATTGACATCAAAATAATTGCCGAACTCCACATCATGCAATTGCCAAAACATGGTTTTGCTCTCGAATAGAAACAAAAGGAAAGAAGTCTGATCTGTTGTGTAAGAAGAAGAAACAAAAAAAATTGTGGTAAAGAAACAGAAAATTTTTAGACTTTTTTTAAAGAAAATCAAAATTAAATTTTAATTAATGAAGATTTTAATAATTAAATTATTTTTAAATTGAGGAATATTTATGTCATTTACAGAAAAAATATATCATTTTATTAATTTCTAAAACATATCAATTTTATTTTTTAAATTGAAACTATTTGTTATTTTCTACCAATTATTATTATTTTTTTATACACATAAGAGGCCCTTCCACCTCTCGAATTTGCATTGGTCAATACCATTTCTCAAACTAAATAAGGAGTGACAGAAATGTAGGAAGACATGGATGAAGCGCACGTAGAAGCTCATCAACAGTTAGATTAGAGGTTAAAATGCAAGAGCCATGGCATCTTAAACAAGCCTGAACTGATTTTATAAACCAAAGAAAATGAAAAATCTGTAATGCATTCACTTTATGAATTTACATTGCAGCTGCTTTTCAACACAGAGCAATCAAGCAACCTACTAGGAATTTACATTTCTCACCCTCAACCCCAACATCATACATGATATATATATATATATATATATATAGAAAAAATATATTTGGAAACAATGAAAATCAGCAATTAAAAAGGGGTTAAAAAAATTGAAAACAATCGAACTCCTCTGATTAATTCTCCCTTGGATTTCTGCATTCGCATCTATCGACTCGTTGAATGATGGAATCCAAATCCAGTGGAGTTTGGAATGTCAAACCCTATTGGCGAAGATTGCCTGTCAGTAGGAGGAGCTGAAAAAGGAAAAAATTAACATACCATCTACAGCGATTTTTTTTTTATATATATATGTATGTGTATAATATTTTGTTCTCTGAATTTGCTAGGGAGCCAAATCCTCACTCCCCACACCAACACTTGACTTTTCAATCGTGCGTACATTGTATTGTTCGTATACCCTTGCCCTATTCTCTGCCCACCACTGTTCTGCTTGCTTCTCACTGAACCGCTTTCGGCTGCATTTATAAACATACGTTTTGAGACAAAGAAGTTGCTAGTAAAAAATGACTTGAAATACCACAAGTCTTTACGCTAAAAGAAACAAAGGCTGAACATTCATTGCCACCTTGCTAGTGCATCTATAGAAGGATGAAGACCCTAAACCAAAGAAAAAAAGGGAAAACTATATGCAAAGGACTAACTTTCCCTCTAACTCAGCTTTCCAACACAATTAAAAACAAGTACAATCTAACATCTAAGAACTTGTTGCATACGATAGAAGATAAAACTCAAGATATAGTTGTTTTCAACTTAAGGAAAACACTAGCTTGCAGATGCATTAGGATGAAGATTTGTATACATCATTTTGATAACGAGACTATCTAGTTTAACATGAAATTTATGCTTGATTTAAATTTTTAAAATAACTTAAAACAACGCACCTGAAGCGTACTCGTTTAAGATCCTTGACACCTCCTGGCAGGGAGGTAAGTGTTATATATACACCAGGCTCATCTTGCTCTACCCATTCAACTTCATGATGTGATTCACCTTCTTTTGATCTGTTTCCACTTCTAGCTGTTGCTTCTAAATTGCCTTGCTTGTTATGAGCTGAACTGCGGACACTAGTGACATTAGAGGCATTAGAATTAGATACCAACTGGTTGTTTAATCCATTTGTGTCTTGCTCTTGGGATGTTATTTGCCCATTCAGACGATCAACAGACAAATTAGGAACATCATTGGTTGCAGAAGTCAAGCCAAATGAAGTAAATGAAGGTGATTTGACATTTCGAGCTGCTCCTACGGGTAACCTTTCAGCCATGTCTTTTAACTATCAAAATCAAATCGAACCATCAACATGAGGATCCATCAGAATGTAATAAATCATTAAAAAGGCTATAACTTTGATCTGTAAACAACACGATACAAATAAAAATTAAGGAACTTAATAATGCATAGGTGGCATATTCAAGTCCACAATTTGATTAGAATATCAGAAGGGTCAATTTCCTGGAGATTCGGCTCTTAAACAAAGGCTCTATAACATTGAACTTTAACATCTAAATACATTTTAAAATCAAACCTACCCAATTTAAAATAGAGATGATGCAGAATATAAACAATAAAATGAAAATGAAAACCAGGATAAAGAAATAAATCATAAAAGTAACAGGGTTATTTCAAATCTATCATCATTACTGGAAAGCTCGACAGTGGGCCGTATCATTGTTTACAGTTTGCACCAACTTTCTGCATCCCAAAAGAAAAACTAATGCCAAAATCCAAGGAAAGGGATTTGTTGGCAGCAAGATCTGCAAGGGAAAAAAACTCATTTCTTTTCCCTCATGATAGTTTTTGTTTCTTTTGAGATGTCTATATAAATACATCCCAAGCATTTTTTCTCATGCTTGAAAATTTCATGGAGTAAAACTGAAATGTTAGCCAAATTAAACTTCATAAAAGGGAAGCAAAAGAATTCTGTCATTGCAAGCTTGGTCAAAATATGGGAAAATATTTATGAAATCCAGCCATCTTTGTTGGCATAGCTGAGTTTGGTACCTCAACTCCAAATAGAAAACCTTTAAAATTACCAAAATCCAGTAGTTTCAGGAAGGCATTTAACTTTGTTGGGTTTTGTTCTTCATTGGGATATGAAAGTGGGTTTTGTTCTTCATCCATATCTGAAAGCAGGTTTTGTTATCAAGAATAGAGACAGTGGTAATGGAGGCAGAGGCAGCGAGGTGCAAGATGGACCAGTGCTGGTGCTCATGCATATGGGTTTACGTGTTTATGATCTCGAGGGAATTGTACAGTTTTGGATACTTGGTCTATAAGTTCTTAATTTTGAAAGAGCATTGCTGGATTTTCATTTCAAACATCAGAAGAATTGACTGGGGTTGGGTTTTGGGAGAAGATACTTGCAGGAGAGAAGGGTTCAACCAAATGGGTTGAAGCTTACTAAGCAGCTCCATTTTTTTTCCCAATTGAAAACTAAGTTTGCCAAACTGGGATGAAATTGGGACAGTTAATTTTGGAGTGAAATCATGATTCTTGCAAATGTTACAGCATAAAGAAATTAAAAATGAAGGTAGTCTCACTCGATGTCATTATAAATTTTTGTAGTTCAGCTTCAAATGTCCATTTGTCCAAAAACCGCTAAGTAAGATGTAGCCTATAGAACAATCAGAGACACGTACAATTCAAATCTGTTGAACGCAAGCCCCCAGGAATCATTACAGCATACGATTAGATTTCAGTTTTAGAACCAGAAATTCCAAATTTATCACTCTCACTGCAAGCACGTATTCTCACCATGTAAGTTCCCTCATCATCAGATTTTTATTCACCATGCATATTTGAACTGAATGTTCCAGAATAGGACACATTACAAGACATGTAAGTTCTAGAAATGGTAAATCAGACTAGCCAACTCACAATGGCACAATCTATTTATTATCATTTCAGTAAAAATAAATCCATCTTACTTGGGCAGTCAGTGACTTGATGACTTCTTTTGCTGCTTTGCATTTAGCAGTTTCTTCTCCTGCAATTGCAATTGCTTCCTTCAGTTGTTTAGTTGTCCTTTCTAGTTCAACTTCCTGAAGCTGAGCTTTGCGAGAAAGGTTTTCCACCTGTGAGAAAACATAGATGAGGCATGCAAAAGTAGAGAACCCAGCAAGTTGTATACGCTTGTTATGAGTTGAAATACTAAAGCAGAACTATAGTAAATTGGAACTTTAATCTAAAATACCAATCAGATAAAGAGGCTAATAGTCTGAGAAATAAATAACATTTCTCTGAATTCGAAATATTGTAACATGTAATGCTTTAAAAACAATAAATCAAGAGTGAATGTTGTGCTAGAACCAATTCATTAAATTAGCAGTGGATACTTGATTTGAAGTAATGTTAAACTTGAAAAAACTTGATTTTGAAGTGGCGTTTAAGTTTTCTACTTATCCAATATACAGAAAACAGTAGATATCTAAATTGACATGTTGCTTCAAATAACAGAACCAAAAGTTCCAAATCACCAAGAGGTGGGTAGACAAAAGTGATAAGCAATATAAACAGCCGTAAGTAACAGCATCATGCAGGATGCAAATCTTACATTCATCAAAGAGCATCTCAGCGTCTCAATATAAGTTGTCAGGTTGACAAAATGCAACCAACATTCACCAAAGTGCTCGCCTTCCTTACTCATTTTTGCAATTTCCTCTTTAAGAAAACACACTGACAATAGTCTCTCTCTCTCTCTCTCTCTCTCTCTCTC
>CANUEY010592559.1:0-26310 GCA_948099555.1 Croton setiger
CTGTATATTCGACACGAGATATTGGGGAGAGAAGTTTAGTTACGTATTTTTTAGTGACAATGGAACAAAATCATTTGGATGAAATTATTGATGCTCGGATCGGGAAAGAAGGTGAGAAATCTGAGATTATAACAGTGGCTATGTTAGCAAGAAGATGTTTGAATTTAAATGGAAAGAAAAGGCCTACAATGAAAATGGTAGTAGCTGAGCTGGAAGGGATTAAAGCATTACATAGGAATTTTTTTACTATGGAAGAATGTGAAGAGATTGATAATTGTTCTAGTGAGTTAGGGGATTTTAGCTCACATTTAGCAGTTGTTTCTGGTTCAAATAGTAGTGTTATAGTTTCCATCAAATCAACAATACTACCTCTTCATTTGTGTAAAGGATTGTAATTTTACTTTTCCTGTTGGATACATGCCCAAATTTGAATTGAAATTGATAGAATAAACCCATTCTATTTAAACATTGTGCTTTAGAGAGGGTTGATTACAGATTTCATGGGTCTGAAATTTTCTTATGTTATTGTTTGAATGGAAACTTTTCAGATTAAGTGTCCGAATTAGTAGATCTATAATCTATTTCGACTATCTTAAGGAGTTCTCCAGCAAAATCTATAGCCAAATCCTTTCAAGATAACATATTTTCAAGGACACCTCTTTAACCCTAAAAAGCTTTGATCAGAATATTCCAATTTAAAAAAAGATTGCTATTATTGAAATATCACAATAGCAACATGGACATTTTACCTATATAGATGTTACACTCAAGTTCGAAAAAATAAAACATTAATTACCACTTTAAACTACAATATATATCACTGGAGATGCTCTTACTTATCCTTTCATTCAAATGTAAGAATATCGAATTTTAAGATAATAATTAGCCAGTCTTGACTACTAAAATCTTAGTTGGCATCCTTAATATGATTTGTAATCCAAAATCACTTTTCAAGGCTCATCATTAGATGTAATTTAGAAATATAATGTACATGGTCCGAGGATTCAATGTCTGTAGTTGAACGAAGCATCTTACCTTTGCCAAGAGCACCAGCAATTTTCTGAACAAAAGACATGATTTTCCTTTCCCTTTTATTTTCCTAACAATACTAAATCAATTGAAATTTTAACAAAACAAAAAAAAAAAAAATCCCCCTAACTAAATCTAAATCAATAATGTCCAAAGAATGACCACGCACCTTCTCCTTCCAATGCATAAATATGACTTCCAAGGCTTGGCAGAGATAAAAAAAAAAAAAAAAAAAAAAAAAAAAAAAAAAAAAAAAAAAATTTAAAAAACACACCCCACCACCCCACCCCACACAACACAAAAAATTCACTCCACTCCTTTGTCTTTTTAAAAAAAAAAAAAAAAAAAAAAAAAAAAAAAAAAAAAAAAAAAAAAAAAGTTTACTAAATAAGTAAATATATTACTCCATGATGCAAATATTAACTATATTGCTCCATTGGTTTCGCGGTGTTGACAAAAGTTGCACTTTTATTGAACCCCTCAAGTAAAAGAATTCGAATGGCTTGTAAACCTTGCTGAAATGTAAAATCCAACTGTAAAATAAAAATACAGAAAATCAATGTGTTTATCCTGATGAAATGGGCAGGTTGTTACTCCAATGCCAAAATATTTACAATATTTAATGCTAACACTCGTTGGGAACTATTTATGTCCATAGACATAACCTGTTTTTCAGTAAATAAGTTGATTCTATCATACCTCTTCATGCTCTTGTTTATTGAAAGGGCGAAGAACAAAATTTGCTGAATCCATTTTCCCAGGAGGTCGACCAATGCCTAGAATGAATTCCCAAACACATTAGCACAACAGAAACGAATACATTGGAACAAATAAGGTCATAGCTGGAAACTGCCTACCAATTCTTAAGCGAGGAAAATCACGACTTCCTTTGAAGTGATCAATGACACTTCTCATCCTGGATGACAGCAAAAGTAATAATAATAAAAATTTAAGTCATATTATATTTAAGCATTCATTATTTTCAGATATTCCGTAGGGAATTTGATCACTTGATTGTCAGTATAGTCAAAAAGCTCAAAACCAACATTCATGACCATAAAAAACACATTTCACACATAACACCAGAATAGAGTTATACAACACTTCTAACAACATGACCACAAGAAACAGAACACAGAACTACAAGTTCAATATGTCTAAATCATAAATTGCAAGAAGAATATGGCTATCTGTATATCTTGAGGATGATTATGTTTCAACACCGAGACTAAAAATAGTAAGCATGGGGTCCGTTAGTTAGAACCAAAATTTACAACAATTGTGAACAAAGAACAAGAGAGGGTGAAAAGTGTACCCGTTGTGTCCTCCATGTCCACCTTTTGGCAATAGCCGTAACTTACCAAAAGGTAAATCTAAATCGTCATAAATCTGTAACAAGGAATTATAAGATCAAATATAGCATGCGAAAAATCTTATGTAAGTTAATAGCAGAGAGATCACTTTACCAAGAGTACTTGCTTCAGTGGAATCTTATAGTAGGAAACCAGAGAACCAACCTAAAAATGAATCAGAATAACCAGTCACTGTAAGAACATTAGAAATATAGTGTGAAAAGATGACTACTAGATTAGCTTACTTACAGACTCACCACTTGAATTCATGAAAGTTTGTGGCTTGGCAAGCATTACAGGAACATTTCCAATCAAACCTTGAACATGAAAATCTTTAGTGAAGTGATTATAATTTGGAAATATGTAATTGATAATTTGCAGTGTTTTATATAATTCATTCCCCACACACTAGGATTTCCAAAGTCAGAATTCAAATTATATAGGTCAATTAACCATCTTACTTTAGGCCCTCCATGCTACGCACTTGTTTGGTTCAACTTGAGGAGGGAATGGACTGTATGACTAAAGTTCAAATTTGCATACAGATAACTGGTGTAAGTGACTCAGTTCAATCACTTTTATGTAAATAAACATTTGCTCATACAGGGGCAGCCTAAGAATCAAGGTTCCCTGTTTCGTTACGATGGGTAAATTAAATACCCCGATAATCTATTAGAGAAAGGTATTGCGGACAAGGATAACTCCAGAAAAGATGCAAACATTACCACATTACAATTCATCATAATTTTGTTTTTCCCCAAAATCCATATAGTCAATTAGCAGAAACAAAAACAGCTGACGAAGGCAGTTGACTGAAAATAATTTGAGTAGCTAATTTCTCCTAATTGCACTCACAAATTATTATTTTTTTTAAAAAAAAAAAAAGATAACTAAGTTGTGAACTTCATTAAATCGCAATAGTAGTTGAATGTAGAATGCTAAATAGAGTTGGAATATGAGTTAGCACTATAAAATAGAAATAAACAAACAAATAAAAAACCTTTTCCAAATAGAGCTTTAAAGGAAACACTAGTCATTGATATTCCTTCATTATCAGCAATAGCATCTACCATCTCAAAACCCACCTATTAAAAGCAGAAAGAATCGAGAAACTTTATACACAAGGTTACATTTTAAGAAAATTAAAAAAACAATTACATTAGAGAACAGAGAGTGCACATACATTATGGCGGGTGGCTTGATACTTTTTTCCAGGATTGCCGAGACCAACAATGAGCCAAGGTTGCTGCTTAGGCTTGGACACAGGCTCATCTGACGCTGTATGCAAAGCAGCTGAAGAGGAAGATGAAGAGGAAGGAGAATTCGAAAAACAATGAAGAGGCGATGGGGACATGCTTCTGTTCAAAGAAATAAAGGAAAGAGAAAAAGAATGGAGGAGAGTATTATTGCTTTGGAAGCGTAAAGAGAATGCAATTGATGAAGTTATTGGATTTCCGGTGCATGCTAAGCCTATTTTCATGGTTGGTTCTATATAAGAAATTAGGGTTTTGAGGGTATGAACAAGAGAAGGAAAAAGGGAAGGAAGGTCTCTGCTGCTCCTGCTCCCTACCTCAACTAATTTTTGGCCAGAAAAAATAACGCTGAAAATGATAATTTTAAAAAAAAAAAAATTTACTACTTAACCTTCTTAAAAATTTGATTCGCCGTTGCCGGGGATCGAACCCGGGTCACCCGCGTGACAGGCGGGAATACTCACCACTATACTACAACGACCTGATGGGATACCTTCGGAAAATTAAATTTGTAATATCTACTAGTGTGTGTATGTAGGTTTGGGAATATTACAAATATAGCGATTCTATTATTTATAGTGAATTTTGGGTTTGATTTTATTTTTAATTTCAATTTCATTCACTCTTAAAAGCTATACTCACTAGAAAAACTTTTCATAGAAATTAATTAACTATGCAATTTTAATTATGTGAACTAAAATTTAAATAACTGTCAACAGATTATAAAAACTGTACACATTTTTAATAAAAAACTGTACACACTTTTCTAAATGATCGTAATTGCTAATGTTGCAATGAGATTTTTAATTGACAGTTAAATAAATTTGGTTATGAAAAACTTACTATTTATATATAAACAATAGAGGAGAATTAACATTATGTGCACATAATACCAATGTGGCTTACTGATTTTATGTTTATTTGTTAAATTTTATTATCAATTTTAAATTATTTATAAGTTAAAAATTATCTAAATTTTAAAATTATAAAAAATATAACAATATTAAAGAATATAATAAAATTAACTTTTTGGTCAAAAATATTTAGTATAAAATACGCGATGGCGATGCTGTACATGAAATGAAACTATTAGGGATATAATTTTTTTAGGTCAAGTTTATTATAGTATATTTTGATTTCAGATCCCATTAACTTCAAAAAATTAAAAATTATTTATTATTAGTATAGATATTTTTTGTTTTATGTTACGTGAATTTCAATTATTATTTAGAATTTATAATAAAAATAATAATGTTGATTTTTATAAATATAGCCTACTAATTTATATTTTTATTAATATTTATAATTAGTTTCATAATTTTTAAATTATTTATATTTAAAAAGTAGATAAATTATAAAAAAAATACAGAAATCAAATGATATAATCGCAAAGCACAGTTGTTATGAAAATTCTACTCAATAATAGCAAAATATAGATTTTTCCACATGAGACTTTATGATTTGTATTTTTATTTGTTTTATTAACGGGGTTCAAATTATTTTTAAATTAAAAGATATGTAAATTTAAATAAATTATTTAAAAAATAATAATAAAATTAAATGATACAACTCTCACTGTCAACAAAAGTTGTGAAAATTCTACTCAATACTTCTAATAGCTATTATATTTCAATAGGGTTTTGGAATTTCTATCCAATATTTAATCTTGAATGGATGTGATTATTAACACACAGGACCGTAAAAATTTCTGTTGAATATATATTTTATATCACAAGAAATGACTATTTCCACGTAGGTTGTGAAAATGCTTGTCCAATATATATTCTTTCTCCATAGAGGATTGTGAAAATATCAGCTCAATATCTATTCTATTTCCACAATGTTTCTTAAATTTTGCACAGGGAAGGTTGTGTAAATTTGGGTTTGAATGTTTGTTTGAAAAGTTATGCGAAATTAGTTGTGGTTTCAGACAGGTTTGTGGGGAAATTCTATCCTCTACATCGTGTGTATTTCTATCTCCACAGAAATTTTGAATTGTTTGTTCAATATATCATCTATTTACGCTGGAGATAGGCGTCCCACTTCAAGATGAGAAAGAACTACGCATAAATTAATGTCAACATGAGCTTTAAGGTCCTCATCATGACACAAAGCACATCCCTCATCATTCAAAATACTGTCATGAAAACCACTTGAATTGAAACCACCTGTTTTCTAACTTATCAAAATCGCATCATTTTCATATAATTATAATTTAAAAAAAAAAAAAAAAAAACTTTTCTACCTATAGTAGTATATGTATAAATGTGAAAATAAAGTCATTTGATTTTGACCAAAATATTCTTAAAAAATCTATATTATTGAGAGTAATTATAGTAATTAATTAAATTTAAATCAAATTATAATATAAAAAATTATCTCTACATAATTATTTTATAGTAATTAATTAATTAAATTTAAATCAAATTCTAATATAAAAAGTTATCTATAGTAATTAATTAATTAAATTTAAATTAAATTATTATAGTAATTAATTAATTAAATTTAAATCAAATTATTATATGGAACGCTATTTCTATATAATTATTTATAGTAAATAATTAATTAAATTTAAATCATATTCTAATATAAAAAGTATCTCTATATAATTATTTATAATAATAATTAACTAAATTTAAATAATATTCTAATATAAAATATTATTTTAATTATCAAATAATGAAATTTAAATTATATTAAAAAAAATATTATTTTAATTATTAATTAATTAAATTAAAATTATATTCTAATAAAAAATATAGTATAATTATTTATAATTAATCAATTATATTCAAATCATATTCTAATAAGTAATACTATTTTAATTAATTTTAAATAATATTCTAATATGAAAAATTATCTCTACATAATTATTTTTATTAATTAATTAATTAAATTTAAATTATATCCTTATATGAAAAGTTGTCCACAGTGATTAAATTATTAAATTTAAATTATATTCTAATATGAAATACTATTTTAATTAATAAAATTTAAATTTTATTTTAATAAGAAATATTATTTTAATAATTAATTAATTAATTAATTCAAATCATATTCAATAAGAAATATAATTATTTATAATTAATTATATTCAAATAATATTTTAATAAGTAATGTTATTTTGATTATAATTAATTAAATTTAAATATAATACTCTAATAACAAATATTATTTTATTATAAATATAATTAATTTATATTATTTTATTTTATTATTATAGTTTATAAATAACAAGTAAATATGTGCAACACGCGTTAAAAAACACTAATTAAGTTAAACGGTGCTTTTAACTTATATGTTAAACTCTTTCTTTTTCCTTCACTTCCAATCATGCCGTATCTTCGCTCTTTAATATTCTTCAACTTCTAGCTAGTCAGGGGCTCGCTCCCTTCCCTTCAGAGGACTCTACCGGGAGAAAAGAGCTTGGGCTCCTTCCTAACCAACCTAACTCCGACCTGACAATAGATTCTTTTTCGATTAATTGTTGTCCAATATCAAAATTTATAAAACTATCACCGATTGAATTTAAATCCATCACAGATAAAATAATTAAGTTTTCCAATGTCATTTATCTTTAACCCAAAACACAAAAACGAAAAATAACTAAATTGTTTCATTTTTCGTCTGTCATGAAAATGTACTTCATCCTCCCTCAACGGAGAGCCTATTTTGATTATCAATTCTAAAATTGAAAAGTAGAAAAAATTGTGAGAGAAAGGAGAATTCTTGAGTCCGTTGTGTTGCTTGTGAAACGTGAGGAAATTGCTCCTTTCCTCTATTCAGTTTTTAAGACATAAAGGACAGTCAGTTTTCTATTTTCTCCAAGTCTTTCCTTATATATGCATTCTTCTCTTGAAGAGAAAAATACACTTACATCTTTATGATTTGGTATAATCGACACTTCCATCCTACCTTTATAAGTCCCTAGTAAAGTATTTATCCGTGAGATACTTAAGGACTTCCGTCCTTATTTCAATTAAGACCCCATCAAATCCTTTTTTTTTTTTGAAAAAACCACAAAAATAGAAAATAATCACCACAATAATAGCTACCTTATTTTTTAACTGGATTTAAACAGTAGTTTAACAATTTTTTAACAGGGTCTGAGCAGTTTTCATCCTATTGTACTAAGTAAAGTTTGAATAAATTTACATGCATGTTTAAACTCTGTTTAAAATACTGTTAAAATCCAGTTAAAAATTAGGTGGCATATTTATTAATAATATAGTTTTATCTAAATTTATTAAAAGTACGGTTACTTTTGTCCAAATTTATTAAAAGTAGTTAATTTTATCTAAAATTTATTAAAATTTATTAAAAGTGTGGCTATTTTTAACGAAAGCTGATTTTTTTTTTTTTTTTCAAACCATCAACTCACATTGTTTCCCTTTAATAACTAAGCCAGACTTTGCACATACAAAATAGATAACGCATTTTATGTTTAAAAAAAATAATAATGATGCATTTAACTTTAATACTGTTTATTTGAAAATTTATCTTTTCTCATTGAAAACTTTAAGAATAAAAATTAATCGCGGAAAACACCATATATTGAATAAGGAAGCAACTAGTGTTTATCCGTGATTAAGAATCTAAATGTTAGTCTCCAACATTTTTATTTCTTATTTGCCTATATATATATATATATATATATATATATTATTTATTTATTGAGAAAATAGTAAAATAATTATTTTATTGTACACCTCTCTGCTCAACTTTAATTTTTTTTTTTATAATTTTCATCATTTCTAAATTAAATTAAATTTTCTCTTCTATTAATATGTAAACTTCTTATTCCGTAGAATAATGTTAGTTATCCTAATCATGATATTTTACATTATCTTTTGATTTATTTTTTTAATATGTTAATTAAAAGAATCAGTCCATTTAGCAATCTCATCTTAAAATTACAGTTATCTCAGATATCTTATAATTAATTTTCATAATATATATATATATATATATATATATATATATATATATATATATATATATATATATATATATATATATTTTTTTTTTTCACTTATTATGTCTTATTTAATAATTGTTATTTGAGTGAGCATGACATCAGAATAAAATAACGTTATTAAAAGAATAAATACAACTAGAATCATGTTTAATGAATATGATTTACCACAATACTTTTGAGCGGAAGCTTTTAATATCGTTATCATGTTATAAACAACTGTTTATAAAATATTTAGTAAAATGCCGAGCTTAGTAACGTGAACTTATAAGCAAATAGGCACCCTACTATTATAGTTTGGTAGCAATAAAAAAAAACAAATATTTAGTAGGGTAATTGTTTGCTAATTGGAGTTCTTGATTCGATTTATTGGTAAATCAGTTGTTTTCATCAAACCATCTTATCAAACTCGTAATAACTAAGAACTGCAATTATGGAATCCTATATGAAGAAGAGTATGGATGTGGAAATGTTTGGAAAAAATTTCGTTCTTTTATCTGGTTGGTTTTGTATAAGTAATTATTGAAGAGTGATAAAAGATTTAAAAGGTTCATAATATGAATGCGAGAAGGGACAAAACATATATCTTCTTTTATCTTCATGGTTCTGCATGAACAATTGTTGACCAATGATAAAAGATTTAGAAAGCATATGTTTGCCGATCACCACTGCTTCTCGTGTAGATTTGAAGTTGAAAATTGCTCTTATGTTTTACATGGAAATTGTTTGGTGCTGGGTGCTTCCGTCAAACCTGTATCAAACTTTTAATAACAGTATTGGTGATGATATTACAGTTTGAATATTGTTTAATTTGAATATGCAAGTGGATGTTAATGGGGTGTTTTGGAGTATTGTTTTTCCAATTTGGATGTTTGTGTTAAGCAAGTGCATGGTGTAACTAGGATGTATAGGATTCAAAATTGGAGGACCAAATTGATAAATCATCGATTTTAAAATAAAATATAATTTTTTTTTTTTTTTACAAAAATTTTCAGAACCATATATCATCATTTCATTAAATTTATACAAAATATGCTACCGGTGAGTTAAAATATGGGGAAACAAGTTTAATAATTTTTTGTACAAAACTTAATAAATCAAATATGGATTTAGAATTTATTTATAACTGATACAAATCTCACCAAACTATAAAAACTCTGGGAACCTTCCATAGCTCAAAAACCAAAACTCGTGTCTTAGCCAGATCTATCTTTGATCTCCATTTGGCGCCTTGAGTTGTAGTAAAGCAAGACAAACAAACAGAATCAAATCTTGTGAGCACGAAAGCAGTAGCACGTTGATCCAAATTCTTTGACAAAAAAATGGAGGCTCCGCAAGGAGGATCCGACAGGGACATATCTAACCACCCGACCTCTTCTCCAATTCCCGTCGTCTCCAATTTCTGGAAAGGTAATCACTCATTTATCTTTACTTTTCAGTTCAACTTCAAATTGTTTAGGTTAAATGGCAGTTTTGTCGTCAAATGAAGAATTATATTTCTACTTCAGAATTATCTGCATTTAATTTTTATGCGAAATTATTTCTTATTAGTAGATTTAGGTTCCATACTCTGATTCTCTTTTTCATTTTTTTTTTTTTTTTGGAATTTACTAATTTAGAGTGGTAGCGCAGTCGAATTGATGACTGTTATCATAATGGTTTCAAGTGCTTGAATGTCAAATTGCTGTGCTATGTGCTAGGTTTCTTTTGAATTGATTCATCAATGGTCATTGCTCCCTTGTGGAATCATAGCATCTAATCTGTGTGCCTACATTTTTTTTTCAACCTGAAAGAATCGAAGTTTTAGATGGTTCAATACTACTTACGTAACCTATTAGCATTTTTAAAGAAATATTATAAGTTTGATTCATACATTTGTGATCTTACAAAGTAACTTCTATTAAGATTGAGGAAAATGAAAACGTGGTGTATAATTATGCTATCTCTACTCCAGTTGACTATAATAGACTTGTCATTAGATTTTTCAAACTATACTAGAAATGGGTACACTGGAATTTTCTGTTTTGTTTTAGAAGTAATAGGTTCTATGATTGTGTTTGTCATTTGAAATTATTTATGATTCATGTGTTCCATTGTTACAGGATCATGCACTATCTCTTGTTCTTTTTTATCCTTAGCTCTTACCATGTAAATTACAAATGTTGTGGGAAACAAATATTAAAAAAGAAAAAAGACTGAAGCATTTATAATGAAAATAATCATTGTATAACAGATGTGGATATAGATTAAAGAAATTTTGGAAGACTATGTATGCTTTTAATTTAGGCACTGATTGTTTTGGCAAACTCAATTTTGTTTCATAAGCTTCATACGTTGCAAAAGTCACATTGTTGTTGTGAAATCTTTCTCTCTTTTGTGCATCTGAAGCAGATTGGAGTAGTGTTTGATGGAATAAGAGTTTTGTGGTCGTCAATCCCTCTCTCTGAAACCTTAACTCCTTTATTTTGTCTGCTCTTTGCAGAATTCGATTTGGAGAAGGAGAAAAGTGTGTTGGATGAACAAGGGCTTAGGATAGCAGAAAATCAGGAAAATAGCCTGAAAAACAGACGGAAGCTTGCAGAAAGCACTAGAGGTATTATTTATATTTAGCTGGCATTCTAATGTTTCATGGAAAAGGAGAAATTGAGGGAAGCATAATTGAAGTCGCATTTGGAATTTACTTTATCATATTAATTATTTTGCCCATATATTGGAGTGGAGTAATTGGAGAAAACTTGAGCATTCTGTCTTTTTTTCTTTATTTCTGGACAGTCTTCGCTCAATTTAAAGGCTGCATTAATCTCGCATTTTTATTTTGTTACATTTATCAGATTTCAAAAAGGCTTCACCAGAAGAAAAGTTAAGTTTGTTCAATTCTTTGCTTAAGGGCTACCAAGAAGAAGTTGATAATCTTACGAAGAGAGCGAAATTTGGAGAAAATGCTTTTCTAAACATATACCAGAAACTTTATGAGGCTCCAGATCCTTATCCAGCTCTTGCTTCAATTGCTGTAAGCACCAGCCTATTCTAACTGCACTTTTACTTAATTCATTATTTAATGCTATTTTATATTATATTCCAAAAATTGTGTGCTTCCTTTGCTTAAAATATCTTGATGAATGGGCTTCAGGCTTCCTGATTTTGAAGCATCAACAATATTTAATGAATTGGCTTTAGGTTTGCTCTCAATAACAAATATCCTTTTATCATTCCTGTCACTTGATATTGCTGGCTGTATCAGACTGTGGATATTTTCTGTTGCCCATTAGCATACAAGCTATCTATGAAAGATATTTTTTCTGATTAATAATTTTTACCCAATTCAGTCCCCCTTCATCCTCCAAGTATTATGTTTGATGGTTACAGCATTTTACTGGAAGAATGAACAGTGTCCAGCATTCTATTTATTCCTTCCCCTGGGAATTGCTGTTACATATTCATACTTAAATTTTATTTTGGAAAAAAAAAAATCATTCTTAATTAACTTTCCTAATATCTGTCATTCATATTATCTAATTGATTTTCATTACTGTGGCACCAAGTATTTATTTTATAACATTGTCATTCAAAGAATGCACAGTATATCATATCATATTACAAAAATTGCAAAAGACTGTAAATCATTCTGTCGTCTTTTGGTCAAAATCAATTATTAACTTTGCACTTCAGTATAGCATATCTTTTCTAAAATTCTTAGCTGAGTCCATTAGTATGCTTAATAGGACCACTCATTTAGACAAGTGTAATAAGGGGGTATGAGTTTCAAAAGACAAAGCTCTGGTAAAAAAAAAAAAAAATTTCTTTCAACTCTTAGAATTTTTAATATCATACCTGCAGTTCTAAAAATGAAGTTTAAATGATTCACTGCTAAAGCAGGAGTTCACATAAGGATCAAAATGAGGTGAATTTTTTCTGTGTACTGACCACAGTACAACCCACGTTCTGGAAATAACTTCTCTTAAATAGCCCTTTGCTTCAGCTAAATTATAAATATTGGAAGTAAATCTTAAATTTCTACAATTGATTATTTGCACTTCTTTTAAGCATCAGTTTTGACTAATCTCCTGTGCATATTTTCTTCTATGCAGGAGCAAGATCTGAAAGTGTCTGAATTAGAATCTGAGAATCGGAAGATGAAAGTTGAGCTTGAGGAGTTCAGGACAGAAGCAGCTCATTTAAAGAATCAGCAGGCAACAATAAGAAGACTTGAAGAGCGTAATCGTCAGTTGGAGCAACAGGTAAACTTTGGGATAAGCGTGAATGATGAGGTGTGAGATATTATAACTGTCAGCTATGCAGGAGCTTCTGTAGACCATAGAGATGCAAGGCTGAAATGATATTTGCTTCCTTTTTTTCTCTCTCTCTCTCTCTTTTCATCTGCCATGTTGTTTGGGGGATGCTGACCTTTCTTTCACAGAATCTTTAGCATTGTCCTGTTTTCCTTTTTCTTATTATGCAACTTTGGATCCTCTGAGTTTAAGGCTTTTTCTTTGACTAACTATTGGTGGTGTATTGGCAAATATCTTTTGTGAAATTGGTTGACAGGCTCATTTGACTTGATTTTGATTGCCCCATAAATGTAACTATTATGAGCAAAACCAATGGTTCATGTTGAGATGATAAGAGTGGCTTACATGCTTTACGATTTTCCTTTCAGATGGAGGAAAAGGTAAAAGAAATAGTAGAAATAAAGCAACGTAGTTTGGCTGAGGAGAACCAGAAAACATTGGAACTTTTGAAGGAAAGGTATATGCTTGCTGACAACCATGAGAAATTTTAAAATATTCTTGTCATTATAATGATTATGGTTTGAACTTTTTATTGTATTTCCCTCTACAGAACTCCTTAATTTTAACCTCTTTCTCATCAGGGAGCAAGCTCTGCAAGATCAATTACGACATGCTGAAGAAAGTGTTGCCAATATGCAGAAATTGCATGAACTTGCACAAAGCCAGTTGTTTGAAGTCCGTGCTCAATCAGGTTACATATGATCTCCATGTCATGTAATAATTGCATTACCTAATTCTTCGCATTCATTAATGTGATTGCAAAAGAATACTAATTTCAACTTCTAGCACTTATTCTTAAGAATTACAAATTTTATACTCTTTCATCTTGGATGAATGTGCTGTTTTTCTCTATCAATGTACTCTCAGTATTTGTTATTCTTTTTTCTTTTGGTTTCCTATTTATATTGTCAGAGGAAGAAAGGGCAGCAAAGCAATCAGAGGTCAATCTTCTGATGGATGAAGTTGAAAGAGCTCAAACACGGCTTCTCAGTCTTGAGAGAGAGAAGGTCTGTTTTGCCTTTGATTAATCCTACTTGTCTCAGATCCCTTCCATGGCCCACTTGTTTTAAAACTTGCGTCAACTTAGGTGCTTCCCTCGTATTGCTTGCCTTTAACATTAACATCCTGGTCCTTGTTTAAGGATTACTAGTCTTCTGGTTTGCAGTTGCACTTCTGTCAATGATTACATATGATAGGAATAATTTTGTCCCATCACTTCTCCTTGTGGATAGTTGAATCAATTATGTTTATACAGTTCTATCAAAGACCAATATCAAATGTTAGGCTTTTGCATAATCATGTAGAATTTTATAAGTAAGGATTATTTTGCCTGTCATGGATTGTAATTGTGTCCTCACCATCTTCAAATCCAAGCACTGATAATCTTTTAGCTCTCAAAAGGATTTGAATTTGTTTTCTGATTGAATTTGATTGGCATTAACCATCTATCTTGTTCCATGTGGTAAAAATTATATGTTACTTGAAAATTTTAATTTGTGATATTTTGTTGCTCTGTATATATTTAAATCACAAAGTACATTTGTTTTATAATGTTCTTCATATCTTCATCATTATATTTGCAATCTGCACTGTTTTTTAATTAGAATAGAATGAGCAGTTATTCATTCATTTTTGCTGATCTTTTTGGCTATTTCCTTTTAGCAAAGAATGTCACGTGTTTTAGTATAAACAGATATTAATTAATTACCTGTGGAACATTTTTCCCCTTCACCTAGCCATCACCCCTTTTTCCGCAAACTGTATGCATTATTGTTTCATGGCAATCTGTTTTTATGAACATTTGTATTAATTGTTTGATGATCTAGTATCTAATTTTCCTGTCATGTATTTATAAATTAGCATGGAGAAAAGGTGAAAGCAGTAGTTACATGTCTCTCCCTTGGAATCAATTATGCTTTTATTTTCCTAGTAAAGTGGCAAAAAATGGTTCATTTTTGTTTAATGATTGAAATTTTAACTGCAAATTTTCAGGGTCTTCTCCGATCTCAGTTACATTCGGCAAATGAAGAGACAGGGAATAAGAAAAGGTGAGGTACTCAATCACTATCAACTGTTCCATTTTCACCTAGTTTACTATAGCGTTTAAAGATCTGATCTTCGTTTCTACTATCATTTCCTTCCTTCCATGATGCGGTACCCTAGGTTAATGTTTTCAGATTGATGTGCATTGCTATGGTTGCAGTGACAATTCAGATTCAAATAGTGCCCTTGAGAATTCTCTGAGTACCAAAGAAAAGATTATCTCTGAACTTAACATGGAACTTCGTAATATTGAAAACACCTTGACTAATGAGAGAGAACAGCACATGAATGAGATTAAGAAGTTGAACCTTTTACTCAATGAAAAGGTATGATACTTTTATCTTTGTACTCTAATACATGAAAAATGAATATAAATATAAGTAGTTGCATTACTTATATTTATTTCACATTTTCCTTGAATTCTTCTACTTTTAATATCAGTGGTATGATAAGATGTTTCTTCATTGCTACTGCCAAGTGCCTAGTTTCTAGGTTTATTTCAGGCATGGCTATCAACTATGTAATCCAATGCAAAATGAAATTCTTATAACATTAAAGTTTCTCTCTCGACCCTCAACTGTTGGTATGAGGTATATGTCTCAAGTTATATAAAAGCAATGGAATCCTGGAAACTTGCAAATTGTTTGTAGCCTTCTGATTTTGAATAGGATCTTGAGTGGTTTATAAATTATATGACTGAGGATACTTTGGGGGGATAAACAGGAAGAAAAATCTGATGCATTACTGTTATTTGTGAATGTGTATATCCAATATTATTATCTGCATACTCTTTTTACCTTTTCATTGTTGATTTCTTCTATCCTCCTGTTTGTGCACCCAGGAACTTGTTTTGGAGGAGATGAAAAAAGAGCTTCAGTCAAGGCCAAGTGCAAAGTTGGTTGATGACTTGCGGAAAAAAGTGAAAATTTTGCAGGTGATTGCATCTGTCTGCTTTATCGCAATTATTTGAGAGTATTTTTATCACTAAATCTAGTTGTAGGCTTCAAATGTTTCTGAACTAAGTAAACTATTCAATCAAACTTTCTCTTATGTCATGTGGTCTGTAGATTGCTTATTGATCTAATTTAAAGTTTTGAAATTTAGTATTTTAGGACAAAGAACTTTTATGCCTGTAAGGGTTCAGCTCATGTTATTTTCCAGGGCTATTATAAGACTTTGCATAACTTTTAAAATTCAGTCTTCAAGCTTTAATCAATGTCTTTGAGACATTTTATTAGATCTGCATTTTAGATATTTATTTATAGTGCTAAAGGAAAATGGAATTCTAAAGATCTCGGCTCCAAAGTCAAAGACCAAACTGATGATAAGACTTTCTCCTTCATCTGTTTTAATTTGTGTTCGTGTATCTATACTTTGGCCTTGAGTTTGCTAGTCGATTTGTTGACTTGGACAAAGTTAAAAACTACAATCAGGATGTAGTTCATATGCTTATATCTTCCCATTTATCTCAATCTGGATGCATCACTCTGTTGTGCATTGCAATATATTTTGAATCTTTGGTAATGATTTATATCTTATAGGCAGTGGGCTACAATTCAATTGAGGCTGAAGATTGGGAAGCAGCTACTAGTGGGGAAGAGATGAGCAAAATGGAGTCTCTTCTTCTTGATAAGAATCGAAAAATGGAACATGAACTCACACAATTGAAGGTATAAAGTAACATCTGAATTATATTTTTCTTTCATTATTTTTTTCCCTGATGTATCTTTTTGATATGTTTTATATTTGTTTTAGTTGCTTGCATGCTAGATTCATCTCATAGTTGAGAGGGAGGAAATGCCAACTAGATGCTATAAATATTCTGTTTTGTCAGTGATTTCAGTATTGAACATACTTGGATTGACTCCTGTTAAATTGGTTCTTAACAACATCTCTACTCTTACAACCAAAACCAAGCTCAATGATTTATTTTGGGAATATTTAAAATTTGTGGGGAATCAGTGCTTCTGAAATGAAATTAATCTTTGACTATGTTGCATTTCAACTTTTCTCTTTCTTTTTTTTTTTTTTTTTTTTTTTTTTTTTCTGTTTTCAGGTTAAACTGTCTGAGAAAGTATCTTTGCTGGAAGCAGCTGAGGGCAAGATAGTAGAGCTTACTGCAAAAGTTAATGAACAACAAAAGCTGATACAGAAGTTGGAAGATGATATATTGAAGGTCTGGTTCAGCTTGTAAACGTTTTGAAATGTGACTTCGATTACATGTCTATTTTTCTCTATTTGGTTACTCTTGGTTTATAGAATCACCCATATTAGGTAGAACAATTATTCAGGTTTATTTGGTTAGCTGAGATTTTCGTCTCTATGTCCGCACCCTTTTCCTCAGTTGCACCTGCATAAGACCTAAGAAATGTTTAAAAAAGAACTCTTAAATTTTCCTCCAATGCAGGGTTATAGTTCTAAAGATCGTAAAGTTGGCCTATTTGATGATTGGGATCTTTCAGAGGCTGGAGGGGTCGAGTTATCAGAGGTACCTGTTTCATTTAACCCTTTAATTTCTAGAAATATATGCTTCATGTGACATTAACATTCTACGATCAACAACCCTGTGCCCTGTGGTAATGTCGAAATGTCTAGTCCGTGAAACCATCACTGTTTTATATGATTAAACATTTATATGTATGACAAGTCCTTCAATACTTGTCTAGTTTGTATTTAAGGTTCTGAACATATATATATGCACCAATGGAAAAACAGTATTGGTTCAAGGATAAAATCCTCCAGTTGCCATCAACATGATAGCAAGTACTAGTGCGTTTGTTACTGAATAATTTTTTAAGAAAAAAATTTAAGCATTATGTATACAATTGTAAAGAGGTTAGTTGACTCCTAAAGGTCCAAAATAATCTTCTTCATTTTCATTAATGACCATCACAAATGCTTCTTCCTCTTCATCATTATGTTATGCATTTGCCTATAGCAGACCAGTCATCAAATTTCAGTATGAAAACAAAGGGCATTTCCAAAATGCTTAGAATAATTGAACCATTGCATCTGGAATTTCGGCAGCATAACTGCCTAGAATTTGAGAAATAAAAATCCCTGAAGTGCAATAGAAGAAAAAACATGGAGAAGGGAAGACAACATGCAAACATAAATGAAAGAAATTGAAATTTTCATCAATACCTGTAACTGTAAGTTTCTTCTTCTGGATCTCTTCCTTTTCTTTCCTCTATTCCTTTTCATTTTCCCTTATTTTAGTTTCTCAACAGCTGTTACATGAGCTGTCCACGTATTATTAAAAATTTCAAACCTAATTTAAAAAGCCTAATGCCTCTTGCTTAGGCACTGCAAGGTTCTTGCCTGATGAAGCAGGGCAAGTCGAACCGACAAGGCGTTTGTGTAGAACTCCTTTAAAAATAACAAAGTTGGTGTTTATTGCTTATTACTTCTAATTTGCTTATGAAGTACAAGTTACTTAAAATTGTAACATGTTCACTGGAGCTAGCTGGTAAGAAATTGGCCCTTTTCCCTGAGCTAACAAATAAATAACTTATAAATGTGCTAACAAACAAATAACTTATTATCGTTGTGCACTAGGTTTGTGGGTGGATGATGAAAGAAAATGGGGGTATAACAATTATTTACTTGGTCAAACCTCAAATGTTTATAAGCTGCTAAAAAATAAGCAGCAATAGCTGGTTATTATTAAAAATAAGTTTTGGGGAATAGGTTAGTAGAGGGGTTACTCAATTTGTGGCATGGTGGGATTGTAGAATGCGGTATGCATATGCAATACGCACCTTAAAATGAATTTGGTGCGCGCACACACACACACATGTACACTTTTATAAATCTCCAAATTCAACTTGAATATCAATAACAGGTAATCACGAGTCCAATATATTATAAATCTAGTATAAACTATCCGCTCTTAAGGCGTCTTCAATGAGAGCGTGAGTTGCTCCAATTTTACCACCACGTCAAAAAGATGGAAAGAATTTTTAAAATCTTCTCCAACGCTACGATATGTTTGACCTCAAGGTGACATATGTCAATAAACATTGTCTAGTTGAGCTTCTATTTTCAGAGGGTCTACTAGACAATGTCAACATTGAATATTGTTTTGTGATTGGCTAAACAATAAATTGCAGACCCGATAAAGGAAAGAAATAGGAAATGGAAGATAATAGAAATTCTTAAATGTTAAGCTCTATTGCTAAACATTCAGCCAATAATTGTTCACAACTTCCATTTTATTGAACACATCAGTTGGAATCCCTATTCACACTGGAGATGCTCTTAATAATTCCTTTATTCCATCTTGTTGTCCAACTCCAACTCTAGGACTTCTTTGTCAAGTTCACATTTCTAATTACAACCTTGAAGAGTCTTCTGCTTCGTTTCATTTTCTTTTACTTCCATGGAATCAGAGGCATGTAGGGAAGGATTCCTTTCTTTTTAAGAAATGGTTTATCTCATATGTGAACGTACTGCAAATTGGTAGGGAGGCACCAATTTGCAGTTTTACGGTGTTGGAGCAATCCAGGAACCTCTTCTCATAAACTGTTGTTAAATTATAATCAGTCTATTGAGTCAATAGACTGTTTATAATTTAAAAACTGCTGGTAAGGAGGGGTCATCAACTGATAGCATTGGTAAACATGGGCTTAGTAATTTTGTGGGTGATGAACAATAGGGTATTTTAAAGTGGGAACTCTAAAAGATGAGTAAAGGGAGAAGTTTAATGACTTGCATAAAGATTATTGCTCTTATACATTCATATATTATTTTTTCCAGAATACAGACCATAAACATGCATCATCAGATCAAGACCAGAGCTCTATGCTGAATGTCATTTGCAATCAGAGAGATCGTTTCAGGACACGATTGCGAGAGACTGAAGAGGTAAATTTTTTGTTTCCATTCCAATTTCAAGCAAATGTATGATCAACTTGCTAGAAAAGGATGACTGAGACATAAACAATAACAGGAGGTAAGGCAATTGAAGGAGAAGATAGGGATCTTAACAGCAGAGCTGGAGAGGTCAAAAGCTGATAATGTGAAATTATATGGCAAGATACGCTATGTACAAGATTACAATCTTGAAAAAGTTGTTTCTAGGGGATCAAAGAAGGTACCTCTCTGCATTTCGATACCTTCGTTGTTAAATATAAAAGTTTCTGTACTTGATTATTTTCTGCATTTTTTTTAGAATTTGAACATTGCCTAAAATATATAAATTTCTCTACTTGATTATTTTCAGCATGCAGAGGATCTGGAAAGTGGTTTTGCTTCAGATGTTGAGTCCAAATACAAGAAAATATATGAAGATGATATAAATCCATTTGCTGCATTCTCCAAAAAGGTAGCTGTTGTGCTTATTTGAACTCGTTAGTTTGTTGCTGATCACATGGCTTGTATATTTTGTCGTATTACAGTTTCTTGAGGCGTGTCAATCTTAATTATTACTTCTCAATCTTTCTTGCCTACATTTTATCACAAATGATGTTGTGAGTGGACAAAGACTGGATATTCTGTCTGATTTGTTCAGTTGGAATTCCTTCTTTCTACTGTTTTAAAGATGCCCATTGAACTTTCCACTCAGAATTGGCAGACAGACAGTACTCATTGGTTTTTTCACCTATAAGTTTTTAACTCTCGAAACCAAATTATATGTTCTTAATTTTTCTGTACACATGGATGATTGGTTTTCTGTGAACTTGCATGGAATTTAATTTATTAAACGTTAATCTGACTTTCAGAAACATGTGGTATGCAAATAATTATCAGGAAAAAAATCTTGAACTTTATCATTCGAAAGTTAATTTACAAATATCAGTTGACTAGCAGGTCCTGTTTTTATTTTACTTGTTCCCCTGTTTACTTATTTTGTAATAAGATTCTTAATCCTTTTTAGGAAAGGGATCAAAGATACAAGGAATTGGGTTTCAGGGACAGAATCACGCTCAGCAGTGGACGATTCCTTCTGGGCAACAAGTAAGATTCATTCTGATTCACACACACATTTTAAAGCCTGCACCTATTATTTTTTCTTCTCATTTTTCATTTGATTATCTTGAATTGAAGAGTATTCTTGTTTGTCCCTCCTCTTTTTTAGTAACACGATTACTCTATTGCAGATATGCTCGAACTTTTGCGTTTTTCTACACCATTGGATTACATGTTCTAGTATTTGCTTGTCTCTATAGAATGTCGGCTCTGAGCTACCTTGGGTAACCATTTTTCATCTACACTTCATCGTAACATTTTTAGCATACTATTCTTGTATCAGTTGTATAACCTTTTCTCTTTTGTTTAATTTGCAGTAATGGAGAGGAACCTTGCATTGGAGATAAAACCCTGAACCTGCCTCATGCCCTCTAGCTTTTGTATTAAATTTATGTTTTTTTGCTCATCATAAAAGGGAAAGTAGTGTTGAATTATGAATACAAAGGTTATACAGTGTACATACAACAAAGTGAAAGCGACACATTTTGCAACTAACTTGTTCTCGATGTTACCCAGTTTGAAGGGTGCAATGAAAATAGCTGCTTTCATTTATTTTAACTTTTTGGGCACATTTATTCACCTTTTTTTTTAAAAAAAAAAAAAAAAACATTATATTTTGTAGTAAAATTAAGAGATTATCACATATTTTTAAAAATTAATAAAATAACATATATTTTAGGAGTAATTATTTATAGGTCTTTGGTTTTGTATAATATACCCTGGAGTATTTCTATTTTAGAAATTGTATTAATAGGTCTTTCAGTTTTTAAAAATTGTAATATCAGAAACTTCCATTCAAAAACAGCGTTAGTCAACTGAAAAAGTTTATCTTTTAGTTTATTTAAAAAGGATCATGCTAATTAAACTCAATCTTCAAATCACATAATTTCTTTTTTAAATTAAACCTTTTTTTCTTTAAATCAACCAAAACAAAAAAAAAAATTCATTCACTTTCTCACTAGCCAAACACACACAGTAGCATTATTTTCCTTTTTATTTTCATCTTTAATTTTTAATGTTTTTTTTTTTCTGTTTGTTTAGAATATTTTTTTAATCAACAAATGAGGTTTAGGGTTAAGGTAATTAAAGAGTTTCAATCTCTTCTCTCTTTCTCTTTCCCAAACCTAATCTTTAATAATATTATTCAATTTTCTCCATTTCTGCAATTTTTTACTTCTTCTTCTTTTACATTTAGAACAGAATTTAAAGCCCAAGCTCCAATTCCATTACACCCACCTTTCATAAAATGAAGAGATAAAACTTCAACATGGCAAGCAAGATTACAACTTAATGGATTGTGGAAAAAAATGGGTTATGAAAAAAATAATAAAAAAGAAAGAAAAAGAACAAAGAATAGAAAAAATTAGTTCAAAAATAATAATAAAAAAGAAAGAAGAAGAACAAAGAAAGGAAAAATGATTTGTGAAAAAAAAAAGAAAGAAAGAAAGAAGAAGAAAAAAAAAATGAAAGATGGAATGTGAAAAAAAAAAAAAAAGAAAGAAGAAGAAGAAAGAAGAAAGGAGACGACCGGAAAGCATTTTAGGTTTAGGTTATAATATGTAAGAGGGTAAAAATGTCATTTTAATTCAACTTAACAATTGACTAACGCCGTTTCTGAACGGAAGGATCTGATAGTACAATTTTTAAAACTTGAATGACCTATTAATACAATTTCCAAAATAAAAAGACCCAAAAGTATATTATGTAAAACCTCATAAATAATTACCCCTATTTTTTATAAAAAATCTAAAACTGCTCCTGTATATATACTATAGAATATATATATTCAGGTATATATATATATACTAATATATATTAGTATATATACTCTTATATATACTTTAATATATATACTGGATTAAATGTCATTTTCTATGGTATAAATAATTTATATATACTTTGTAAACATTATATATATAAGTTTGATTACAATTTTATCAGTTGAAGTTTTGTAGTATATATACTTGTATATATTATTCATATATACTGGTATATATCGACAAATGAAGAATATATATACTATGTATGAATAATGTATTATAATTTGTAAAGTCCATCGTTGTAATTTATGAAGTATATATAATGATATATATGGTTACATCTATACTGTCATATATATCAACAAATGAAGAGTATATATGACAGTATATATAGATCATATATACAGTTACAAATATTATGTATGAAAAATGTATGTAAATTTGTGAATGCCATATGCTATGATATGTGTGGAGTATATATAATAGTATATATCTTCATATATACTAGGTTATGTGTTATTTCTATGGTATATATGTCAGTATATATAGTCCATATATACTGTCATATATACCAACAAATGAAGATTATATATGACAATATATATAGATCTTATATATTGTTACAAATATTTATGAACAATGTATGTCAATCTATGAAGACTATATGCTATGATTTCTGTGGAGTATATATAATAGTATATATGATTCATATATACTGGGTTATGTGTTATTTCTATGGTATATATATATATATATATATATATATATATATATATATATATATATATATATATATATATGAAAAATATATACTTTCATATATACTACTCAGAAAAATTCATCTGTAAGAAAAATTCAGTAAAATAGTTCAAAATCAAATTGAAAGAGCAATTTAAAAGAAATCATCATTGACATTGAAAGAAATCATCATTAAGAAAATACAATTGAAGATTAAAACAGAAATTGAAAGGAAAAAATTGAAGAATTGAAACATAAATTAAGATAAAAAATATGAAATATATCTTAAATACAAGACCAATTCATCGTTCATTCAATCATCCAAAAATTAATTTACAAAGCAAAAATATGAAAATAGAAAAGGAGATTTATGTTTAATGGATACATAATTAAGACTATAAACCCCAAATTTTCAATTACAAACCCTAAAAGAAAGAGAATAAGCATAAATAACAGAAGCATAATAGGAAGAGGAGAAAAAAAAGAGAGAAAAGAAGAAGAATAATAAAAAAGAGGAGGAGAAGAAAATAACGGGTAATAGGTTAAAACAAAAGTTAAATTTATAAGGGTATTTTAGTTCACACATTAATATACATGCTGTCTTTTTAATTTTTATAAATTTATACTTTTTATTTTTTTAATATAAACAAAATGCTATTCACTACAAATTTTCTTTTAAAAAGAAAATCATTTGAATCATTTTAAGTTCTATTTGGTAGTACAAATTAACATTACTCATTAAGAAATTTAATTATTTTACATTTATTTTTAATATGAACGGTAAATTAAAGAATTATACAAGAGAATGTTTGAATATTTTTATAATTTAATAATTTAAAGAAAAAAATTACTATTTTGTTGTATATTTTTAAATATTAAATTAATTTATTTTTATATTTTGTATAACAGCTTATGTTTTTCAAACGTATCACTGAGTTAAACAGTAAGTAAAAATTAACAAGTCATATTTTACTTGAATTTTTTTTTATGAATATAATTTTAGTTTTTATTAAAAAAAATTATCTTGATCAATGTCTTTTAAAAAAAAAATAATATCACATTTATAATGAAAATATATAAAAAAAAACAAAATTTGTTAATTTTTTTTATTATTTTTTTAATAAAAAACAAAATATTATATATTTCCTGGAGATGAAATATACTATGACAAAATAGCTAAGTACAATAATATTGATTCTTTTTCACCCTAATTTATACTAATTAATTATCATAGAGTACAAAATTTTGCATTTTATTTTCGTCTATACTACCTATAAAAGAAAGAATAAGCGGCAACATTTTTTCCCTCTTAAAATTTTTAATTTACTAAAATTATCTTTTTTTTTTTTTTTAGTTTTGAATTTGATTAGTTAAATTTAAAATAAAAATACCATTTTTAGAGAATATTTTTAATTTATTAAATTACAAATTTAATCTAAACTACGTATAATTTTATATATTATATGAAATCTATGTACATTCGAAATCCATTTTTTCCCTATAATACAAAGAAAGAAAACATTTATTCAATTAGAATACAAATTAAAATAGTTAGTACGTCTACTAAAATATTTATTAAATTAAAGAATTTAATTTTGACATATAAAAATATTATGCAATTTTAAAATAATAATTATAAATGTTTAATATTTTTATTTAAAATTTTCAGAAGTTGCCTAAAAAGTTACAACTTATAATATTTAGTACAATTTAATAACTTTATAAATTAAATAGTTCTCGCAAATATTTTTTTGGTATATATATAATCTATTAAAAAACAATTTTTTCAAAATAAATTTTCAAATTATAATTAAAATACATATGCATGCTATGAAATTAAAAATTGAAACAATGTAAAAAACACTATAAAAATTAAAACAACGTAGATAACATAAATTAATTAAAATAAAATTACAAATAATACATGCCAGATTTAAAAAAACAAGTTAAAAAAAAAAAATTACTATTGGGTTCCTGAAATTTGACCTAATAAACTTGGAGGTCCCTCTATTTTCAAAATTGTATCAATTAGTCTCTAACTTTTTAATAAGACTCTCAGGTCCTTCCGTCAACTTTTTCCGTTAGTCAACAAAAAAGTCTAACGTTTTTTTTTTTCAAAATGACAAAATACCCTTTGGTTTATTTGAATCGAACCGGACTAATTAAACCCAATTTTAAATCAAATCAATGTAAAAAATTAAAAGTAACCATGTCGGGGCTCAAACCAAGGGCCTACAACTTCTTAGATATGCATGATGACCAACTACACCAAGACACTTTTAATATATATTTGATTGACATGATAATATTTTATTATGTGAAGCACAACTATTCACCTTTTATCCCTATAGTAATTAGCTATTATTTCAATTAAAATTTTATTAAATAATTACATATTTATTTTTTTATCATCCTAGACAAGTCTGAAAGTTGGACTCTAAAGTTTAACTTTTCCTAAAAATTAAAAAGAGTTTACAAAAAATTTATTGTTTATTTGGAGAAATTAACAAAAATTAAAAAACTCATATTTTTTGTTTGGAGAAATAAAAATTAGAAAAATCATATTTTTTTATTTGGACGAATTAACAAAAATTAGAAAACTCATATTTTTTAGGGGTAATTATTTTTGGGTCCCTAAGGTTGGTTTAATGTACTCTGGGGTCCATCTATTTTGGAAATTGTATCATCGAGAATTCCTGAGATTTGGCCTAATGTACTATGAGATCTCTCTATTTTGGAAATTGTATTATCGGATCACATAATATATATTTCATTTCATTGAATTAGAAATATGAGTTTTCTAATTTTTGTTAATTTCTCCAAATAAAAAGTATGAGTTTTCTAATTTTTGTTAATTTCTCCAAATAAACACTCAATTTTCTGTAAACTCTTTTTAAATTT
>CANUEY010592935.1:0-20034 GCA_948099555.1 Croton setiger
TTTCCAGGAGCGAAACTAGCTGTGTACCTGTGTTCCCGACAGAGGAGGGATTTTTTTTCTTTTATTTTTTATTTTTTGGGGGGTTGGGGGTGGGGGGCGTCACCTTGCGGCCTAGTACAGTCTTTTAGATCGTGTTTGCAAAATGATGCCGGATGACGCGTCCCCCTTTCTGGGGGAAAGCTGCCAAAAGGACTGCTTGGAAACATGACCGCATGTTCGTGCTTTCTGCGTTTCTTGTATTTCTCTTTCCCTGTGTGCTGACGTGCCCGGATCTATGTTTCAGGTTGTCTCCTGGATGGAGCCCCTCCCGACGTGCCCCCGCGTAACGTGGCCATGAGTCGCATGAACGGCCGTAGCGGTGGGCACTGCGGCCTGGGGAGCACCCTGCCGCCCATGAGCTCCTTGGGGGGCCACGGGGGCCATGGGGTCCACGGGAGTCACAACACCTTTGGCGGACAGGGAGGTCACGGTACGCTGCCTAACATGGGCAACATGACCAACCTAGGCGTGGGTCTGGGTGGCCAGGACCCGGACGGCGAATTCGAACCATCGTGTCTCGTGCGCACCCCATCGGGGAACGTGTATATACCTACAGGTATATATATGTATATATATTTAAAACAATCTTTCTTTACGTGTGAATAACGTCCATTACCTGTAACTAATACCGATTTGATTTTTTCAGATGTTTCTAAAAATTCTCAGCTGGACTACAAATCAAATTCTTCTTGTAGTAGCCCTTCCAAAGGAGAAAATTTGAAAAAATCTGAAAGGTTTGTGTAGAGCAAAATATATGTGTTTAATATGTTATCTTGATTTTCCTTAAAATGTCATCAAAACATTGCTGTGCACACTTTGAACTAATAATTTTTCTGTGTCTTTTCTCTTTAGGGGTACCCTGCCCTTTGGAGCTGCTGTTCCAGTTTTGCCAGTACGCAATAATTTAAGGAGACCAAACTCAGGACATTTTTCACAACCACGGTTGCATTTTAGAAAAGGACTGGCTGCTAGATGTTCATGGAAATGCACATCTATTTGTTTTATTTCCATAACAATCGTTCTCATTGCCACCATTGCATACATGTCAGGTCAGTATTTTTTTCCCTCAGACTGAAATAGTTCATCTTTTTCTATCCTATTTACAACTTCAATCCATCATTTCTCTACCGCGCATTGTTAATAAGACCAATTTCTTACTTGTGTTGTCTTTTGTACAGCAGCCAACCTCGTCTATTGGTCCTATCAAAGTTCTAAATCATGCACCGTTCATGTGAATGAAAATGTGGAACCTTTCCCCAAAGTTACCTCACCGGAAGTGTCAGTAAATCGATCATCTACTAACCGTCCAAGGCCAGCTCCACCATCAGGAGGTAAAATGTTTGATGCCATAGCAGACATGCAGCCTGGTTTGAATTCTAAATTTCGGAAACGTAGAGACACTAGAACAAAGCATGAAGTAGTTTCGTCACCTTTCAGCACTACTGATAATCCACCCTCTATAGAGAGCCCTGCTTCTATAGAGTCTGTAGAGCTTGAATCTGACCATCTTTTGTTGCATGATGGGGAAGTGCATGGTGTTGGGTATGGTTTGAATGCTTTACATACAGTTTTGGTAAATGAAGATGAAGAAAATGGTTCTGGTGGAAGCTCGCAGCACGCAGTTCTTGAATCTTTGTCCTCAACTGAACCAAGTGTGGCAGGAACTAACCAAATTAATCTCAGTCATACTAACAAGGCTTCAAATAATTACTTGCATCTGTTCAGGGAAAGTTCTGACCCAACTTCAGCTGGCTCATGGGCTACTTCTGAAGTACCCTTAGTAGATGTTGAAGAGTTTGATCATCAAGATATTTCTACTAAAAGTAATTTATTGGAAATTGAAATTCCTCCTGCTCCCTTTGAAATTGCAGTCACAGATGACACATTCAAAACTGAGCCTGATAACAAAAGAGTAAAATTTTAACTCAGAAGAAGAAAAGCCTCAGCAAGATTCGCCAGTTTATGCGTACGGATCTGATAATATTGAATTTATTGAGCTTAAACAAGACCCAGAGTTATCCTTAAAGGGTTCGAAAGAACATGTGGAAGATATTCCGTTTGAATCCACACTTGACTCTGAAAACGATGAAAGTCTTCAAAGTTTGGGGGAAAATGAAGTTAATGAAAATCTATTCAATGATAACAAGACTTTCCCCAATCTTGTACTTAATGTGTCATCAGACTCAATATATGATACAGTGCATGTAGAAAATATTTCTCAAACCCCTCTGCAAAGTCCAAGCACTCACAAAACCAATATTGAAAGCTTATCACCTTCAACGCTTTCTGGTTTGAGTCCTAACCAAATGATAATGACTCATAGGAATGTGACTAATCAATCTGTACTTTTAGAGACATCTCATCATACCAAGCGTGTACTTGTCAATGTTAGTATTGCAACTGAAGAAAATGGAGATGATCAAGAAAAACATCAACAGGTTTATGTCCTTTCTGTGGCTGTCCCCACAGACGAAGACTCTTCAAATAACGTGCATGGAGAACCCATTGACCTGAGCCCTCCTCAGCAAAATATTGCTTCAGTGCACCTTGGCTTAAAGGGAGGGAGCTCAAATTTGTCTCAACATTCTACTTTAAGACCCTCAGGATTGCTTCCCACGCCATCTTCTTCTACACATCAGTCATGGGGTGGTCATTGCAAGTGCTCATGCCCCTGCCTAGATGTAAAATCTAATACAAAAAAAGAAAATACCTCAAATTTCTCCATAATTGCAGGGAACCATGAAAAGGATGATCCAACTCACCTAAAAGACATGAAACAAGTTAATGTCAACATTGATCACCATACTCCCAAAATAAATCATACCTCTCATATTGTTAACAAGGATGCTAGTGAAAATGACAATTTGGTTACATCAAGCCCAATGTATCCTATTTTTATTGAATCAAAAGAGTTACCTAATACAACCCTAAATCAAACTGATGCCACTGAAACCTCTTTATATGAAGAGCTACTTCCAACATTTGACCCGGAAGAGGATTCATTTGAAGACACTTCACCCAATCCAAGTACTGAGTCATTGCTAGAAACGACCACCCAAGATCAGTGTGTGCAGCCCACTCAACCTCCCCCTATCATCCTTTTATTAGAAGGTGAGAATGTTTACAAACCATGAGATTTATCTAACAAAAAGTTATTGGATTCTGTAACATTAATCCTTGATTTGTCTATCATCTAATTATTCGGTCAAGTAATTTTTCTTACCATGCCCATGTTCTTCTTGGACATTTGTTCCATCCTTATTTTTCAGGTTGTCTCACTGACTCTTTCTTCCCATAATGGTCTTTTCACTCCTCCTTTTATCTTTGCACGTACCCTATTTTATCTTGTGGCTTTTGTTTGTGCATTAATGTAGGAAGAGTAGTTTGAAGAAAGAAAAATTTTTACAATGTATGTTTTAAGTTGTAATACAATTGAACGTTTTGCTTGCTGTAGTGTCATAGCTCTAGTATCATTTTTATAAAGTTTGGACTTAAAGCTTTTGCTCTTTTCGTATTCCTTGTGCACCTTCTTCAAATGCATTTTTTCATATTCCAATTCCTATATCTTGTTCATAATTAATAATTCATGCATTTAGATGGATGTATTAGGTAATGATGTACTTACCCTTAAATTTTATGATACCAAGAAAACTAATTATTATTTTGTTATTTTTTTTTTCATCTTAATAGGAGCAAAGACAGTACCAATGAGGACATTCCCTCCTGATGGAACTACTTTTGCACAAGTTCAACTTGGGCAGAGGCTATCCCAAGAGATTCCTGCATATGGGTATTGGAATATGCAGTTCTATCAGTCAAGGGCAGCATTTGTGTCATTTGATTGGAGTATACCTCGCGGTGCTTCCATTGGCGTTTATGCCAGAAGAAATGCTCTTCCAACTCACACTCATTACGATATTCTAGAGGTGTTGTCTGGTTTCAAGCCTCGTCAGGCTAGATCAACTCATGTAAGCCACGTTTTACTATCGCTACATTGATATTCTATATTTTTCTATATTTCTTTTACTTTCTAAAGACTGTATTTTTGATTAAAATCTTTTACAATGGGCGCAGAAATAATAACTTCCATGTACAAAATTCTCAATCACTACCTGCCTTCCTAGCGTATTTGAGAACAAAGTGGTGACTTTTATCTTCTAATGGTGCAATTACTTTTTCACAGCCTCTCATGAAAAAGGAAGTCAGCCACTACTTGGAACAAGGTCACTGGTTTCTGTCCCTGTACAATGATGATGGAGATCCGCAAGAAGTCTCATTCATGGCAGCAGTATCTGAAGACCTCACGACGAATTGTCCCAATGGTTGTTCGGGTAAAGGAGAATGCATACTGGGACACTGTCAGTGTAAGCCAGGATTTGGTGGGGAAGACTGTAGCGAAAGTATGTTCAAATAAGCTATCTTTCTTTTTATCAATTATCTCGTTAGTCTTACTGAAAGCAAGTCCAATACAAATACCCTCTTTGTTTTAAGGTGTATGTCCAGTGCTATGCAGTCAGCGCGGTGAGTATATCAATGGCGAGTGTCATTGTAATCCGGGATGGAAAGGAAAGGAATGCAGCCTGCGGCATGATGAATGTGAAGTGCCCGATTGTAATGGACATGGCCATTGTACGAATGGAAAATGCACTTGTGTCCATGGTTTCAAAGGGAAATTTTGTGACCTAGGTGAGTTTATGTAAACATGTAAGTCAAACCCGCTTATAACGTACCCCCGATATAACGTAATCCCGGTTATAACGTAATATTTTCGAAATCCCGATTCATTTAATCCGTGTTACGGGACCCGGTTATAACGTAATCCTCGTTATAACGTAGGTCCCGAACGTTCCCGAGGGTCTACGTTATAAGCGGGTTTGACTGTATTTAAAAAAAATAAGTTTCTTTCCCTTTTCTCTTTTGGAATGTTACTTAAAAATCTTTTAAAAATATATTACTTTTCTTAGAATTTGTGCTTGTAAGGATCAGTATATGCATCAATATTTGCAATGTACCTATATTTTTATGATTTCCTTTTTTCAGTAGTAGCTCTGACTTATCTTCATTTGCATGGAAGCACATACAGTATATAGTGCGTTGATACTTTGTAAGATGGTGATTTGCATGCCAGCATGTTGCAGTTTTTTTAAAGGATTGCTTTATTTTGTTACTACCATATCAAACCTGAGAACTTTTAACTTCATTCTGTTCTGGGGAATGGGAATCACATTTTTGCTGTGCTTGTATTGTTCTAACTTTCACGTGAATGGTTAATGCAACTTGATGTTTGTTTCCTTGGGCTTTACTTTTTTCTTTTTTTCACAAATTGATTTATTTGACTGCAATATTATTTGTTGTAGTTCTTTGTTTTTCTAGTCTCAAAGTTCTTGTTTTACTATTTATGTAAACTGGTTTCAAAATGTTTATTTTCTCTTTCTTTCAGTGGACTGTCCACATCCCAACTGCACAGGTCATGGTTACTGCACATCTGAAGGAATTTGTCTCTGCAAACGTGGTTGGAAGGGGGCTGATTGTTCTGTTACTGACAGTGATGCTCTTCAATGCCTTCCAAACTGCTCCGGTCATGGCTCTTTTGACTTAGAAACACAGACTTGTACTTGTGAACGAATGTGGTCAGGAGATGACTGTTCGAAAGGTACTGAAAGAATGATTTCCTATTGAACACTTCACTTTTAGAAACATTGTCATTATTGTCTCTTGAATTTCTATGTAACACTCTCACTGTTATTGTTGTTATTATTATTTATATTATTTTTTTGCAGAATTGTGTGATAAGGACTGTGGACCACATGGTCACTGTATGCGATTCTGGATGGTCAGGAGAATATTGTATGCTTAAACAGTGTGATCAGAGGTAATGATAAAATCATTTGGAAATGAAGCTTGTTTAAGTAACTTGTTCAACATTTAATTTACATGTTTTCTTTTTACCTATTCATTTTAGGTGCAATGAACATGGTCAATGTAAAAATGGAACTTGCCTCTGTGTCACTGGCTGGAATGGTAAGCACTGTACGATGGAAGGCTGTCCAAAAGGTTGCACTGGTCATGGCCAATGTCGAGTCAATGGAGAGGGCTTATGGGAATGTCGTTGCTATGAAGGCTGGGATGGGAAAGACTGCAGTGTACCTCTTGAGCAAAGTTGTTCTGACCAGCGAGATAATGATAAAGGTATGATTTACTTTTCATGTCATTCATAAAAAATGTTATTATATATATTCCAACTTATTCATAAATTTTATCACAATATCATGTTATTTCTTTGCAGACAATCTTATAGATTGTCAAGATCCTGAATGTTGTACGAACCCTCAGTGCAGGTCGTCTCAGTTATGTATTACTTCCCCTAAACCAATTGACATTTTGCTTCGGAAACAACCTCTAGCCATTACAGCATCATTCTTTGAACGCATGAAGTTTCTTATTGAGGAAGGGAGTTTACAGCGATATGCCAAGCAAGAGGCCTTAAATGAAAGGTAAACTTAAGTCTTTTTCTAAGATCTTTTTTGTAATATTTAAGTATTCTGAAATTGAATATTAACCCCTCCAAATTAAGAGAATGAATTTGAAAGCAATATAGATATGTCAAGGTTCATGTGAGAGTCAACAATTTCACCTCTGCCTGGCAGCAATTTCATGGTTTTAATCATAAATATCTCCATAATTTCCTATGGTTTAATTTGACATTCAATATCAGAAATGTACATGGAATTAACAACTTATTACCAGCTTTTATTCTCTCAACCTTAGGCTAGTCTAAGCTGACATACAAAGGGTCAAATTATAACAAAGTGACAGCAAGCAACTTTTACTGGCTTTTTACATAAACAATTTTCTTTTGTGAATTAAATTACATATATAATATTTGAGAGGTGTGTCCATTCTATTATTACTAGAAGGCCTCAATTCGATAAAATTACATAATTTTTCTCAAAAAATTTGAACTTCTATGCTACTATATTTTAAATTATTTATTCTTTGCAACAAGAGTTTAGAGAGCCAAGCAATATTTTGGACATAAAAAGAATATCACAGATTGAAAGAACACAAATAACAAAATTCTACGTTGCTGTTGAGAACTTGCCCGATATATTCAAGTCAAGCCTCGAACGTTTATACTCGTTGCTCACCACCACTCTATAACCATATCCATTACATATGTAGTTACCGGTATAATCTATCAGTTTCATTTCACTTTTATGTTTGGCCACTCCATGTATGTGTTCCATGTATCTGTCCTGTGTCTGTCCATGTGTTGCATTTATGTGCCCAATGTGTTGTCTGTTGTTTGTGTCCTAGTGCACTCAGTTCTCCTTTCTGGTTTTCTCTTCCTATCCAAAATTAAATTTGGGGAGGGTAACAAAATAATGTGCTAATAACAAACTTGCCTGTAAGGCTCCTAAAAAAGTTTGTTTAAAATATAATTTTTGATAACTGGATGGATAGTCATTATTTCAAACTCTATTAATGTGTACTTATTGGGATGAAATTTTATTTTCAACATCTTTTACATTCATCCTTAAATATCTGCTTCTGTTTTTTATTTCTTAATTTTTAACCTTACAACTTTTCCTTCCCTTCCTGTGGCTGCGCCTTCAGTGTGTTTTGGAATCACTTCAATATGAGGTAAGGGTGCACTGGGGGTCTTATATTATGACCCTATACACCCTTGAGTTCAAGTAGATGTATCCCTTTTGTGTTTTAATTTTATGTGTGACTTCTGTTTTGTTTTATTTTTTCTTGTCAGTATGTTGTGTTTTGTGTTGTGTTGTGTTGTGTTGTGTTTGTCCTGTTTGATACCCTTTACTTCTGGTGCTTTTTCTTGGTTTCTCTTAGTTCTTCATTTTCTGTTTCCTGTAAGTTCACATGAGTGGACAGCAGTTTATTTCCTCCTTGATCACAGTAGATTAAGTTATACTTCATCAATTTGGTAACGTGGTGACAACCTACTATGAACAGAAAAACCTTGCAATTTTGCTGTTACCCGATCTGAAGTAACAGATATCTTTCAAGGGAAATATCTTACTTACGAGGCAAACAATCAAAATTAGTTGCCAGTATATCATTTTGCCTTTTCCCCAAATTTTACAGTTCTTAACACTAAGAACTCTTGTTGAAAATTTTTGTCAACATAGGCACTGCAATATCTCATTACTTGTCTTTACTCAAAGTATAAAATAAATCTATGCTTATCATGCAAATGAAAAGTACTAAAATATCTATGGATTTTGTGTTGCTACTCTGGTGTTCTGGTGTTAAGTAATATAGTTACAGAAGTTAAGAAGGTTCCATTTTTTGTAGAGCTATGATGCAATTTAGTTCCTGATGCAAATACATAATTTTAGCAGTTGATATTATAATTTCCTCAAAATACTCTCATTATTGTTTCTTTTGTTACTGTTTCTAATAATTCTTCATTTTCTGTAGCCGTTCTGCTGTTGTCCGAGGCCGAGTAGTTACCTCTATGGGAATGGGTATGATGGGGGTCAGAGTTGGTACAACAAATATCAATGATGGATACACCATGACCCGTGAAGATGGATGGTTTGACCTACTCCTTAATGGGGGTGGTGCTGTCACTCTGAAATTTGGCCGCTCCCCTTTCCCAGCTGTTCAATATGTTGTAAATGTGCCTTGGAACGAGGTAACTATTATTATTGTGCTGAGAACCTAGAATTATTATATACTAAATGTGTCACATATTATCCTTTTTTCTCAATTTCCTCAGGTTGTGGTCATTGACACTGTTATAATGGAAGTGGGAGATGACAGATCTGCGATTTTAGCCTCAGCCTCACCACCATCTCAAGCCTGTCAAGCGCATGACTATGATGTGATGAAACCTGTTGTTTTGGCAACATGGAAACATGGATTTCAGGGTGCTTGCCCTGACAAAAGTGCCATACTTGTTGAATCTCAGGTGCGTTTAGTCCACAGACATTTGTTTAGATTTGCTCGTCTGCTCCCATCAATATCAGAGCTCAGAACAACAAATGCACTTTTGTTATGTTCCTCCCTTAGCCTCTATCTATAGTAGTATAGCATTTCATATCATGGAATTGTTATTGCTTTAATACTTTTTTATACTTACTCATTCATTGTACCATTATTTTTATTTATATTCATTTTTAGTTGAATGAAATTTAATTTTCTTATTCTTTCTTTAATTTTAGGTGGTTCAAGAAAGTATTCAGATCCCTGGTAAGCCTGAATTTGGTATACCATAGTTCTCGTTCTCCTGGATATTTGTCAACAATTCAATTACAACTTACACCTGAAGGTGTACCAGCAGCACTCAAGCTGATTCACTTACGCATCACAATTGAAGGAATCCTTTTTGAGAAAGTTTTTGAAGCTGACCCAGTCATCAAATTCACCTATGCTTGGAATCGACTTAATGTCTATCGGCAGCGTGTCTATGGTGTTACGACAGCAGTTGTGAAAGTAGGCTATGAGTACAGCAATTGTTCAGATATCATTTGGGATATCCAGACAACTAAATTGAGTGGCCATGACATGAGTATATCAGAAGTTGGTGGTTGGAATCTGGATATACACCACAGGTATAATTTCCACGAAGGAATTTTGCAGAAGGGTGATGGAACAAATCTTTATCTAAAACAAAGACCGCATATCATCAGAACAATTTTGGGTGATGGACATCAGCGATCTGTTGAATGCCCTGAGTGTGAAGTCGAATCACCAGCTGGGAGTCAGAGGCTACTGGCTCCAGTTGCACTTGCTGCTGCACCTGATGGTTCCTTATTTGTTGGGGATTTTAACTTAGTACGTCGAATTTTAGTTGATGGCACTGTAAGAACAGTTGTCAGACTAAATGCAACAAGAGTTGCCTATCGATATCATCTCTCCCTTAGTCCTCTGGATAATACGTTATACATATCTGATCCTGAAGCTCACCAAATTATTCGAGTAAGAAATGTTGATGATTATTCTGATCCAGATCATAATTGGGAACCAGCTGTTGGTTCGGGGGAGAGATGCCTCCCTGGTGATGAAGCACACTGTGGTGATGGAGCTCTAGCACGTGATGCCAAGCTTGCTTATCCTAAAGGGGTAGCAGTAGCTGCAGATAACGTATTATACTTTGCTGATGGCACAAATATTCGGATGGTTGACCGTGATGGCATTGTCACCACTGTTATCGGTAACAACATGCACAAGAGCCATTGGAAGTCAGTGCCCTGTGAGGGTACTCTGAGAGTTGAAGAGGTGCACTTGCGGTGGCCTACAGATCTTGCTATCAATCCTTTAGACAACTCTCTACATATTATTGATGATCATGTTATTTTGAAATTAACAAGTGACGGTAGAGTTAAAGTTGCAGCTGGTCGTCCCATTTTGTGCACTGGCCCTCCAGCTACACACGATTCAGAATTAGCAACGCATGCAGCATTAGTAATGCCCCAGTCCATTGCTTTTGGACCTTCAGGTGATCTATATGTTGCAGAAAGCGACTCTCAAAGAATTAACAGAGTCAGGGTCATTGGTACTGATGGTAAAATAAGTCATTTTGCCGGAGCAGAATCGAAATGTAATTGTTTAGACCGAGGATGTGACTGTTTTGAGGAAGACCACTACCTTGCAGCTACAGCAAAGTTCAATACTATTTCATCAATTACTGCCACACCTGATGGTGTTGTTCACATTGCAGACCAAGCAAATTACAGAATACGTTCTGTTACTGCTAGCATTCCTGAAGCAAGCCCAACCCGCGAGTATGAAATCTATCAACCAGAGACTCAAGAAGTATATGTCTTCAATAGATTTGGACAACACATTGCTACCAAGAACCTGCTGACTGGCGAAATATTGTACCTTTTTACTTACAATGTCAACACCAGTAATGGTAAATTAAGTACTGTTACTGATGCCCAAGCCAACAAAGTTTTTCTTCTGCGAGATTATTCTACTCAAGTCAATTCTATTGAAAATACCAAAGGTCAAAAGTGCCGTCTTCGAATGTCACGCATGCGCCTCCTTGCAGAGCTCTCTACACCTGACAACTATAATGTCAGTCTTGATTATCATGGACCAACAGGGTTACTGAAATCCAAACTCGATAGCACTGGACGAAGCTATGTTTATAGTTATGATGAATTTGGAAGACTTACTTCTGCTGTCACTCCAACTGGCCGCATTGTTGGTCTGGAATTTGATTTAAGTCAAAAGGGTGCAATGGTTCGTGTGAAACAGGATGGAAGAAGACCTGAATCTCTGCTAATTAAAGGATCATCAGTGGTCACAAAGCTTGGAGAAGCACGACAGAAGACAGTGTTACTTGCTGATGGTAGTGTTGCAACAACTGCACCTTGGGGGCACACTATTAGTACAGATACTGTACCTTATAATGTCCTCTCAGACATAGATCCAATGCTTGGTGAGAGTTATCCTGTGCCTGCAAAGCAGAGAACTGAGGTTGGTGGAGATTTGGCTAACAGTTTCGAGTGGCGTTATTTCCGTGGTCAAAGCATGCAAGGCCAAACCAACACTAAAACCAAAGCAATTACAAAAGTTGTGGGTCCTGTTGGACGAAAACTTAGAGTGAATGGGGAGAACATTCTTGCTCTAGAGTATGATAAGGACTCCAATTCAGTGGCAGTTTTCATGGATGACAGGGTTGAACTAATAAATATTACCTATGACCGAACTGCTCGTCCTATCAAGTGGGGTCCTAGAAATGGCATTTTCTCTGGTGTGGAGCTGGAGTACGATCGCTTTTCTCGTCTTACAAGCTGGAAGTGGGGTGAATTGAGTGAAACATATGGCTTTGACAGAGCTGGTCGTCTCAATGAAATCCGTTATGCTGATGGCTCATCACTGCAGTATGCCTTTAAGGACCAGTTCAGTAGTTTGGTAGGTATTACTCTGTAAATTTTGTTCTCTTTTTGGTTGCAAGTCACTGAAATTGGTCAATAATTTTTAATTTTTATTTTCAGCCCCTAAAGGTGACAACACCAAGAGGATCAGACTATCTATTACAATATGATGAAGCAGGTGCCTTGCAATCTCTTACCACTCCAAGAGGACATATTCATGCATTCAGCCTGCAAACTTCCCTTGGATTTTTCAAATATCAGTATTACTCCCCTGTTAATAGACATCCGTTTGAAATTCTTTATAATGATGATGGACAAATTATTGCGAAGGTATACCCTCATCAATCTGGAAGGGTTGCCTATGTTTATGATCAAACTGGCAAATTAGATACTGTCCTTGCTGGTATGTGTGAAACAGTTTGAGATATCTCAATTATAGTGTGTGGCATTTGTCTAATATCTCATTTTTCTGTGACCAGGTATGTCTTCAATACACTACAGCTACCAGGAAAATACTAATGTTCTTAAATACATTGACATTATAGAGCCACATTTTGAACTGAAACATGAATTAAAATATCATGGAGGGCTCTTAAAGAATGAGAAGTTACAATTTGGTAGCAAGAGTGGTTTAGACAACACTCATTACAGGTGATTGATTCTTTTCATCTCTGTAAAGAAATTATGTCTTAGTTGCCTGCTTCACCTGTCCATTCTGGAGAAAGTTGGTGTTTGATTTTTGAACAGTATTTATTGGGGGAATGAATTTAGTGTTTTGAGTTTAGAGGGATGAATAAGGGGTCATCCAGAAAGTACATCCGGCTTTTCTAAGATTACTTGAGTTAATTTACAAGAGATGGCGCCTGCGAGACTCGAGGTAGGCAGTCCCGTTGTGCACACATGCTCGACAGACAATATGTTGCCTACCCAGCAGGCGCTCTGCGAGCTTGCACACGCTGGACTCTGGACTTAGCAATTTCTTACAGCGTAATGACGTATGTACGTACTTTATGGATGATCCCAAAGTGTTTCAATGAGCTGATAAAGCAGCTAAGATGCAGTGGGGTGCTCATTGTGACTGTGTCAGGTGAGGTAGGTAATTTTGTCTGGGATTAATTAGAGCAATATTTTGGATTACACTTTTAAAAGAAACAGAAAACGTAAAAATTATTTATAAATATTTATTTATAAGCAAATTTCCTATCTAATTAGAAAGATAAGTCATGGTTAGGTAATGGTCTTGCGTGCTCCCTGGGTGGGTTGCATATCCTCTTGTGAGCATGCGTCGCGTTATACTGACGGTTGGAGTGGACCTCCTTATTCTGCGTGGTTCTTATTTCTGTAATATTATTCATATTTTCCTTTACAGATATCAATATGATGGAAATGCACGCCTCTCAGCTGTTGATGTGGACATCAACAGTAAACAGCTACCTCAAATACGTCTTAAACATAATCAAAATTTGGGCATGCTGGAAAGCATAAGTGATCTTCGTATATTCCGAAATATGTTTAATAAGTCTGTCATGCAAGATAATGCCAAACAATTTCTTACTATAATTGATTATGATAGTCATGGTCGTATAAAGTCTGTTCTCATCAACATAAAGGCTTTTGATGTGTTCAGGTACAGTGAGCTCAAGAATCATACCAAAACCATTGAATGACTTTTCAGTGTATAATCTAATACTTTTTTTAACAGGCTTGAGTTAGAGTATGACAAGAGGAATCGTATCAAGACCCAACAGTTCTTGATTGGGAGAACATCATCTATGGATCGTATAACTTATAATGCAGATGGACATGTAATGGAAGTTGTTGGAAGTGGTGCTAATAATTGGAAATTTGTGTATGATGAAAATGGAAATGTGATAGGGGCTATAGACCAAGGTCACAAACAGTCACTTGGATATGATTTGGGTGACCGTGTTGTACAAGTTGGTGATGTGGAACTCATAAATTATGACTCAAGAGGTTTTGTTATAAGACGAGGAGAACAAAAATATAGGTATAATCCAAGAGGACAGCTGACACATGCCTTTGAGCAAGATAAATTTTCGTCCTGGTATTCTTATGATGATAGGGGAAGAATGATTTCATGGAGAGATTCGCAGGATAATATAACTCAACTCCTGTATGCTTATCCTCACACACCTGACCTTGTGTCACACGTGCATTTCCCCAAAACAGGAAGAACTTTCCGCCTCCTCTATGATGACAGAAAGTTCCTCATCGCTGTTGAAACATCAGAACAAAGGTTCTACGTTGCATGTGACCAAAATGGCTCACCACTAGCTCTCTTTGATATAAATGGAAACATCATTAAAGAGGTGGGTATATCGAGTTTTAATAATTTTATTAGAGTGAATTTTGCATTTTCCCATCTATAATTTAAGTATTACTAAATATTTTTACTTTCACTCAGATCCGGCGAACTCCGTTTGGCAAAGTGCAAATGGACTCAAACCCTGACTTCTATTTGCCTGTTGATTTCCATGGTGGCCTGCTTGACCCCCATACCCAATTAATTTACATAAATGGGCGTCTTTATGACCCAAGTATTGGCCAGTGGATGACGCCTGCTTGGGAAGAATTAGCAAGCCAACTAACTGCCCCTACTGATGTATTCATCTACAGATTCCATAACAATGACCCCATAAATCCTCCTCAGAAGAGAGTTAACTACATGACAGGTAAGTTTGGAAGACCTTATTTCTCATAGAAAATCTTCTTCTAAATATGATGGGTACATAGAATTAATAAACTTTTCTCTTTCTATTTTCTAGATCTGCAAAGTTGGCTCAACTTATTCGGATATGATATAAATAGTATGCTTGGATCATTGTATACAAGCAGTGCAGTTTATCATCCAGTTGCTTCTGTAAGGAACACACAGCTTGCACCTGAGTTTGCTGTTATGTCTGGCTTGCAGTGTTTGGTGGATAAGGTTTGTATAGTGTTCAGAATGTACAATGGTGGCAGCTGCTTTCCAAAGCACTACAACAGTCTCTGCTAATATTGGTCTTACATTTTAGGTGTCACAAAAGTTCTCAGAATTAGGATTTGTTCCTGAACCTCTTTTGAAAATGGAAAGTCGAACAAGGAACTTACTGCCAAGAGTTGCCTATCGAAGAGCTATCTTTGGTGAGGGTGTTCTTATTTCAAGAGGCCCCAGTGGACGTGCACTCGTCAGTGTAGTGGACAATGTAAATGGTGTACTTCAAGATGTTGTTACATCAGTTTTCAACAACTCCCACTTTCTGGATATTCACTTCAGTCTACATGACCAGGATGTCTTTTATTTTGTAAAAGTAAGTCATGTTTGTGATTTGATTTTTCATTTGGATTATAAGAGAAAACATGTACTAAGTAACTGTTATTATTTTAATTTTACCAATTTCTAGGACAACCCTTTGAAAATTCGTGATGATATGGAGGAACTGAGGCGGTTGGGTGCTATGTTTAACGTGTCAACTCATGAAACTGCTGATCATGGTCAAAGCGGAACAAAGGAGTTAAGATTGCACAATCCAGATGCTGCAGTATTCATTCGGTATGGCATTAAAAATTATCTGCTCAAAAATAAAAGAATTGATGAATTTTTTAACATAATACTACAATCTTGACTTTATTTCAGCTATGGAACTGATCCAGATGTAGAGCGGCAGAGAATTCTTAAGCACGCACACAAACGGGCTGTTGAACAAGCATGGAAGTTGGAGAAAGCAATTGTATCTGCTGGATTCCGCGGACGTGGTGATTGGTCTCCAGAAGAAAGAGAAGAACTTATATCAAATGGTGTTGTTGGTGGATGGGAAGGTGTGGAATTGCACACTCTACATCGATATCCTCAACTGGCGGATGATCCAGGGAATGTTGCATTCCGAAGAGATGCTAATAGAAAACGCCGGAAGAGTGGAAATGGGAAACATCGTATCCATCGACATGACTCATGATTCCGTTCCATGTCTAAATTTTGTTCAAAGACTGATCTGTATCTTTAAACGCATGCAGTCAACTCTTGCTAAGTGTTGGCAGTAATTCCCCCATGCATTGGTTGCCAAGTGAGAAGACTATCATATAAATTCCATCAAGACTGAGTATAAATATATATATATTGTATATTATGAAATATATATATATATACATTTAATGGTATCAATAAATTGCACATAACTAAGCCACTTTTGTAAAAATTAAATGTTTCTTTTTGCTTTGTTTAGTTTTGAATCACTTCTTTGCAATATGAAAATTCTTCAACTTGAACTTCTCCAATAAGTCTGGCCTATTTTTGTTGAGTGGAGGAAAATTTGGAGCAGGATTTTAACAAGAGTAAGTTAACAACAGTACATTGTATTCGAAAAAAATAATTAAATTTAATGTTCCACACTAGTCATAATTATTTAAGATTCAGTGTAGGTGTTAAGAGGCAGAAAAACCTGAAACAATTTTAGGTAAAACATCTTCAGTGCTACACTAAAATAATCAGTACTGCCACGGTCTACATACCTAGTGTGAAGATTGAATGCTAGTCACACTAACCACTACTTTTGATTTATTTTATATTAATATGAATTTATAGAAATAATATATTTTTTTGTAAAACTATTGAAAATTGTTTGTTCTAAGGCCAAATCAAGATGTATAATTCTGTTCCTGTACAAGAAGCAGTTATCTTTTTATGTGTAAAATAAGGTGCCATGTGTATCCATTCGTAATTTCTCCCTAAGAGGAATTAAAGTGTACCATATCACTACAGCAATGTATTTGGGAAAAAAAGGTTGCTGTCGGCATATTTATTGAACACGCTAAACAATCCAAGTTAGGTAGATGAGCTGCCAGGTCCTTTATAATCATTATAGAGCTGCATCTCCTGCTACATTTGTTGTTCATCATTCATAGATTTTTGAAGCAGTTCTGCATAAGTATGAAAAACAAAGAAATGTATGATAAAGTGACAGGGTAGATGTGATTCTTTTTTACTGAACAGTGCTGATATTATGTGACCCAGTTGTAAGTCTTATGCATTCGTGTCTCAAGTCTTGAGAAAGTCATCACTACAAGAGCTGTACATATGGAAGTTATAAAGTTCATAACTACGTATAACACAGTATTGTAGTCTGTTATCATTTGTGTTGCCTGATTACTGTTAATATTTTAATGATTTTTTGTGCATGATTTTTGCTGTAAATAGTGTACATATTAAAGATAAGCTAAAACTCTTTTATATTATGAATCCATGTTACCAATCCTACAAAAATAGGGTATGTTGTGGAGAATGTTCATTGTAATTTAGATAAGTGTGCAAGATTTTAACTTTTATATACCCTGTGATGTAGTTGCTTTTTGTTTTAGGGCTTCATTGTTCTACTTTTAATTTGTTTATATATTTTTTCTCTTGTTAGTTACACATGATCTAGTGTATTTATACAAAAATGACTGTACATGAAATTAGGTATTTAAAAAAAAATAGTGGTAAAACATACAATGCAGGTTTCAAATAAAGACGGATCTTACCTAGAACTAAATTTACCTATTTGTACCCCATGTGTTCCTTCAGTAAAAAGAGAAATTTGTTTTACCATGGTTTTACTTCACTCTGTTTTTTGTTTTGTAGAACAGTTTATGATCTAGTTAGGTACCTCTGTTAATGAGCTTTTTGAATTCTTCTGTGTTTACTTTCTTTCATCATGCATTTTTGTTTAGGAAGACTAAATGATAAATCTTGTAGTCATCAGAATTGTTCTTTTTGTAACAATTTGAAAAAAAAATGCTTGTTTATTTTGAATTTACTGTTTCAGTGAACCAGAGCAAAACAGTGATATTTTTGCAGAAGGATATCGTGTGAGTTGAGGTACCGCAGAAAGCAATACTTAAAAGTAGTTATATTAAGTAAATTCTTTACGTGCAATTACTCCGAGAAAGGCCTTGTGTAAAAGAGCTCTGGGCCATCCTTTCTTAGAACTGGCTAATGTAGCATACATTTTGTGGACAGTGTCTTTTTTGAATGACTCACAAGTGAAAAAGGCCCTTTGAAGTAGAATTTCTCTTTATAAAGAAAAAGGAGTACCTAATGATTTACTGTGTATAGACAACTAGTGTAGTAAAAAATTGTGCTATGCCATCCCTAGCACTATGTGTTTGTAAATGCTGTTATCGGAATTACTTGGATGCCTATTAAAAAATAGATCCAGTCATTTAAAATAGAATCTGTTTTATTTCAAACATGTCCTATCTTCACCAAGCACCAAGGTCCTTACATACTTAGTACCACAGTGGATATGTGGTATCGTACAAGTGTACGTGTACTCTAATGCTAAACGGGTTGATCACGAGTAGATTAAGTGGATTAAAAATATTAAACACAACATAACGCACAATTCATCATGAGCTAAAAAGAAGAGTGGCTGCTGCGCAAGCGCTCTTCGGCGAGGCTGGGCAGGCCTCCGTCTCCACACAGCTGCATGGCGGGCTGGCCTACCCAGTGCGTCGCAGGCGCTACCATTCCACATCGCTCTAAGTAGCCATAGCCCACCCAAAGCTGTTCAGAGGCTCCTTCTCATTTTATCAATTTCTTTCGATTTCCTTCTAATGAATTGAGCGGACTGATTGTGTGATTAATTTGTCATTTATTTGCAATACTCCTGCAAATAAGCGCTATGCCAAATTAATTTTTGGCAATCTCCCTGGAAAAATGCCAGGTTTTGGTATAATTGATAGAGCCAAACTTTGACGTTATTCTTCCTAAGGTTACGTGAGATACGTGCAAGCAAGTGGGGAGTCAGGACAGCTCATGGCAATAACCCCCCCCCCCCCCCCACACACACACACACACCGAAGCGCCGCGAGAACGTTGCGCCCAGCAGCCTACCCGCCTCTACCAACCACACCCCTCTCTGCCGTCTAAACAATAACTCGCCTAAGTTTATGATTTGACCCACGGTGGGCACGGGGAGGTACAGCTGTATCTTGGCCGGAGGGCCGGGTGGCAAATGGCCCGAGGGTGGAGCCGGGCCGGCTGCTGGGCTGGCAGTGCCGGCAGTGCGAGGATAGCAGGACAGACCCGACAGACCGCAGCGACGCGCAGCGCGCAGCGGGTTAATGGAGGTGCTGGGTCAGGCTAGGCTGGGCTATTCCGTTGTTTGGGTCCCGGGCAGCCCGTGTGAGCATATGTGCAGTCCCGCCCGCCGGCCCGTGGCCCGTGGCACGTCCGTTCGAATCGTACATGCCCGACATAATTTTCCGCTCTGCTTCTGCGGCTGGCGCCACGGTCCGGCGTCCCGGTCCGAGTTGCTGCTGCTGAGTGGGACCGGGGTCCGCTCCTCCCGCACTCTCGGTGAATGGCCTCTCATTCCCCTAGCCATTTAACGGGGAGGGGTCCCGAAGGGGTTACCCACCCCGGACCACCGGCCAGCGGGGACCCTAAAAGCCCTGTCGCGCTGGTTCTTGGAGGCTGGCGACCCTGGCTGCCCTGGCCGGACCGCGAGAGCGCTTCGCGGCGCTCGTCGAGAGAGAGCCTGCTGCAGTTCTGCTGCTGAGCCTATTTCACCCCTACCGCCCCGCGCCTCCGTCCGTGGTGAGATCATCCGCTGGCCCTTGTAGGCCCTTCTGCTGGACGCAGGTGGACAAATCAGGGTGGCCCGCCGAGCCCCTCGCTCTGCTTTTGCTTTTACTGTACCGGCTTGCCTATAGACGCTCACATAGCGCCTTGTAGCCCCGTGCGAGTATGCAACACGCCCGCACGCCTGCATTCGGTACAGCATAAGCAAAAGAGCGAGAGGGGTCAGCGGGCCACCCTGTATGAGCGGTGTGTGTGTGTGTGTGTGTGTGTGTGTGTGTGTGTGTGTGTGTTTTCTCGTTTTGCCGCTATTGCTCTCTAGTCGTCCACTAGCCGCAGAGTCCACCTGGGTTCACGCTGCTTTCGCACCCCCGTCCCCCGCCCATGGGCATCGCGATATTGCGTTTCACCTCCCAGATTTCAAGTCGAGCCCCCGTCGTCCCGTCGCGTCTCGCATTTCACTCACGTCCTGGGAGGGCCGACACACGCCTTGGGGGGGGGGGGGGGGGGGGGGGGGGGGGGGGGGGGGGGGGGGGGGGGGGGGGGGGGGGGGGGGGGGGGGGGGGGGGGGGGGGGGGGGGG